>JARQOC010000003.1:263195740-263298206 GCA_033576535.1 Allobates femoralis
ATATAAACTGTCATAAAAAACCATTTCCAATAATCATTCCATGTTAACATGCTACCGATTAGACAACCAACATGCATGCAGTATGAGGACAGAAAAATTGCATCAATGATCACTCTGCCCCCATCAGTTTTGTTGGCCTATGTGAACTGGTAATTATATGAGTATTGATTAACAACTGTTTATGGGCAAAAATTGACTCATGTAAATGTGTCTTAATAAATTGTGCAAGTTCTTATCACTGTAATTATTAATGGAAACCTGTCAGCTGATTAATGCTGCCGAGACTGTGTGCAGCATATTTCAGGGCCTGGTTGCTTGTCTGCAGCCAGATATTCTATTCTCTGAAATTTTTAGTTGTTTCAGAGAAGATATAGTTGTTCTGGCACCCTCGCTCTGTACTCCTGAAGAACGAGTTGACAGACAGGTTAACTCTTTCCCATCAATGCATTGACATGGACGCTGGGGGTCCTTTTCAACTTTTATTAATAGGTTAAGTGTAAAACTAGAAAAAACAAATAGAAATTCTCAGTACAACATAAGCATATACGAAGTGCAAAACATTACATTGTTACAGGTCACACAATGTGATTGCACGATACGGCGAATACACAATATGTACAATGGCAGAAGAACGATAAGATGATAAACAACAGTAACTACATTGTACATTTAGGTGGGCAGTAGCATATTAAACTCACCGACTGTGCCATGTTGAGGGAAACATGCAGATAAGCTAAAATCCAGGGAGGGAAGTGTCAGCATGTCAGGATGTCAGCTTGTATGAGGCTGTAATGGCTGCTGGAGAAGGGGCAGAGCCAGGAGCACGGCCTCATGGGATTACATAGGCATGGAGGGACCAAAATTAGACTATGCAGTAAACATAATGTAATGTGGGAACATTGTCAACAGATGGCGCTATGGGATAAATCATAGCTGAACAAGCAAACAATATATTTTCTCAAGCAAACTAAATGCACGTATTTCTAAGGCACGACACTCCCCGTCTGGTATCCGGGGGATGCCACATAAACTTCAACTAGAACAATAGAATAAGTTCAGAAACAAGTCTGCTAGCAATTGAAGTCTTTTCCACTGGGATTTGTACAAGTCTTTAGTAGTAGACTCTCCGGACGTCGGCGTGCTCACATTAAACTTCTGGGTAAGGAGAGTTGGAGGAGTAAGCAGAGATGGGTCATCAGGATCGTTCATTGTGGACAGGATGCCTCATCATGTGAAGGGTTTTTTCTCTAGGTTGACTTGAAAAGTTAAACCATCAGACTCTGAGTCCTAGACTGCGTTGTACAGGAAGAGAGTCTGTGGATGAGTCTAGAACTTTCGATTCAGTGGAGTTGTCTTCTCTTCCATTTAATTGTGCCGAGTTGGTGTGCTTCTCCTTCACAAGGAATTTGTTGGGGCAGGGTAGGAAAAAGGATGGATGGCCACTCTCCAACGTGTTTGTGTAGAGAGAGTGAACGTTGTTTGACTTGTGAGCGTCTCTGAGGCAAACGTCCCCTATAACTACCCATCCTAGGTCTAGCTTCTGAGCGTAGGGTGAGTTATGAGGACCGTTTATCTGTTTCCTCACCTTGTGGACTCTGATGATGTCTCTCCCTAGCAAAAGGACTAACTTGGCTTGGGGATTGAGTGCGGGAATAAGATGCGCTATGCTTCTCAAATGAGGGTGATGTAGTGCCGCTTCTGGAGTGGGGATTTCTTCTCTATTGTTCGGGATAGAATTACACTCGATTAGTGTAGGAAGGGCTAGGGATGTCTTCCCATCCAGGGATTCGATTTGATAACCTGTAGCCCTCCTCCCAGATTCTTCACTCACTCCTGTGCATGTTTTTAGTGAGTAGGGCGAGCCGAGTCCCTCGATTTTAAAGATGTCAAAGAAAACTGAGCTGGCAAGTGATCTATTACTCTGGTCATCGAGTATAGCGTAGAGTTTAACCGCCTTTTCTCTGTGGCCAATAGGGTAAACTGTAACCAAACAGATCTTTGAGCAGGATTTGTTAATAAGACCTTCTCCGCAGACTTGAGTGCACTGGGGTGACACTTCAGGAAGTGTACTGTCTTTCTCCTCCCCGCCGTGCTCTGTAAGTCTGTCTATGGATGAAGGGGTCTGCAGGGCTGGCCTTGGGTGTAGAGCTGTGCTGTGCTCTTGGCTGTTACACTCCGAACAAACAATACCGGCTTTGCAGTCTTTAGCTAAATGGGATGTAGATGCGCAACATCTGTAGCATATGTTATTCTCTTTGAGGAAGAGTCTACGGTCTTTAAGAGATTTTCCCCTAAAACTCCTGCACTCTTGTAGTGGGTGAGGCCTTTTATGTAGAGGGCACTCCCTTTCCAGGTCCATCGTTATTGACCTTTTGGGTTCTACTGTGCTGTGGGTCTTGTGTGATGAGTCTGCAGAAGACACATTAGTTTTGTGTACGGTGACAGGTGAGTCTCTGGGGTTGCGAACTGGAACAGGTTTACTTGTTCTTGGGTTGACAGGATCTACGGCAGAAAGATTGAAGCTGGGATCGTTCCTGATCTTGGCCTGCTGGCGGACAAAATCTGCAAAGATGTGGAATGGAGGGAAGACCACGTTGTGACGCTGCTTGTAATCTGAACCCCAGTTCAACCATTTCTCTTGCAAACTGTAAGGTAGTTTCTTCACTATGGGTTTGATGGCTCTGGCTGTGTCTAGGAATGCGAGGCCTGGCAGGTCTCCTTCAGTCTTGGCGACTTGGAGTTCTACTAAGAGGTCGCTCAATTCTCTTAGCATGTGAAAGTTCTTATTAGAGATTATAGGAAAGTCTTCCAACCTTTTGAAAAGGGATTCTTCTATCATCTCTGAGGAGCCATAGCACTCATCGAGTCTCTCCCATAAAGTGCACAAACCTTTCCTCGGGTTGTTGATGCTGAGATCTCTGATGCGTTTCGCGTGTTCTACTGATTCATTTCCTAGCCACTTAAGCAAGAGGTCGATCTCTTCGCTGGCAGAGATGTCTAGGCCAGCGGTGGCGTTTCTGAAGGAAGCTCTCCATGCTCTGAAACTTTCGGGACGGTCGTTAAACTTTAAGAGACCTTTGGTGAGTAACTCACGACGTGCAAAGAACTTGAGAAAAGCTGGTAGCTCTTGTTCTCTGAGAAGGCGGTCCGGGTGCCTGTTGCTGTGATGAGGTCTCAGTGAGCTATTGTTGCCGTAAAATGCATCTTCGTCACGATAGTCACCGTCGGGGTCCTCTATCTTGAAAGTGTTCTCTGTGTAGTAGGGATCTACAGGTTCGGGTGCTGGTCTCACTGATGATGGAAGGTGGACAGAATTACCTTCATGCTTAATGTGGGATGATTGATGAATGAAGGGTGATGGCTGAATGACAGGATTCAGTCTCTCTCTTGGAGCTGAATGTAGATTGTCATCTAATGTGGCATGCTGTAGCACGTAGTCTGAAGTGCGTTGTGAGATATCACGATGATTAAGTTCAGGTCCTAGCCTTAAGCTGAAACTTTCACTATCGCAGCGTGCTGCTTCTTCTAAAACCTGTACCTCAGCTTCTGCTGCCGCTGCTTCTGTGTCTATGGCGAGTTTTGCGAGGTCGGCTTCCAGACGTGCCTTTTCTTTCTTTAGGTTCCACTCCTGTTCTGCGAAGGCAGCTCTCACTTTGGCGGCTTCCGCCTTCGCCCTGGCGATGGCAATTGCAGCGCTGCTCACAGACTTCCGTGAAGATGCGCTTACATGGGAGCGTGTCACATAAACTTCAGATCCTATATCTGACATTGTGTCTGTATGCGGCTTTACTGTTCTCTGCTGGAAGTCAGTGTCTGTGCTTCGACCCCGTTTATAGTAGTCGTTTTACTGTTCTGGCACCCTCGCTCTGTACTCCTGAAGAACGAGTTGACAGACAGGTTAACTCTTTCCCATCAATGCATTGACATGGACGCTGGGGGTCCTTTTCAACTTTTATTAATAGGTTAAGTGTAAAACTAGAAAAAACAAATAGAAATTCTCAGTACAACATAAGCATATACGAAGTGCAAAACATTACATTGTTACAGGTCACACAATGTGATTGCACGATACGGCGAATACACAATATGTACAATGGCAGAAGAACGATAAGATGATAAACAACAGTAACTACATTGTACATTTAGGTGGGCAGTAGCATATTAAACTCACCGACTGTGCCATGTTGAGGGAAACATGCAGATAAGCTAAAATCCAGGGAGGGAAGGGTCAGCATGTCAGGATGTCAGCTTGTATGAGGCTGTAATGGCTGCTGGAGAAGGGGCACAGCCAGGAGCACGGCCTCATGGGATTACATAGGCATGGAGGGACCAAAATTAGACTATGCAGTAAACATAATGTAATGTGGGAACATTGTCAACAGATGGCGCTATGGGATAAATCATTGCTGAACAAGCAAACAATATATTTTCTCAAGCAAACTAAATGCACGTATTTCTAAGGCACGACAATAGTTACAGTGCTTTGTGAAAGTATGTGGCCCCCTTGAACTTTTCAACCTTTTTCCACTTTTCAAGCTTCAAACATAAAGATATAAAATTCTAATTTTTTTGTAAAGAATCAACCAGTGGGACACAATCGTGAAGTGGAATGAAATTTATTGGATATTTTAAACTTTTTTTAAAAATAGAAAACTGAAAAGTGGGGCGTGCAATATTATTCTGCCCCTTTACTTTCAGTGCAGCAAACTCACTCCAGAAGTTCAGTGAGGATCTCTGAATGATCCAATGTTGTCCTAAATGACTGGTAATGATAAATAGAATTCACCTGTGTGTAATCAAGTCTCTGTATAAATGTACCTGCTCTGTGATAGTCTCATGGTGGGTTTACACGTCCCGATATCGGGACGATATCGGTATACAACGGCGCGGGAGCGCACATTTTTTGACACTTTTCCCGATATCGCATCGGCGGTTTACACGCTGCGATATCGGGAAACAACGTCACTGCGATGTGTACGCCCACCAACCCAGTAACGACCATTTAACATGGGAGTTAATGGGTGAGTTGCGAGTACACATCGTAATTGTGCTGTTACACGCTACGATGCTGGTACAACGGCCATGCGATATCGGGCAGTTGAATAGCACGGTCATTCAACCCCGATATCGTTTTGGCATCATTCCAGGATCACGTTGTACGTTCAAACCGTACAACGCGCGAGCGATATCGGGTCCAACTCGCGAACCACGTGACTTTTTGTCGGAGTTGGACGCCGATATCGCGGCGTGTAAACCCACCATCAGAGTTCTGTTTCAAGTGCAGAGAGCATCATGAAGGCCAAGGAACACACCAGTCAGGTCCGAGATACTGTAGTGGCAAAGTTTAAAGCTGGATTTGGATACAAAAAGATTTCCCAAGTTTTAAACATCTCAAGGAGCACTGTGCAAGCGATCATATTGAAATGGAAGACGTATCAGACCACTGCAAATTTACCAAGATCCAGCTGTCCCTCTAAACTTTCATCTCAAACAAGGAGAAGACTGATCAGAGATGCATCACTCTGGATGAACTGCAGAGATCTACAGCTGAGGTGGAAGAGTCTGTCCATAGGACAACAATCAGTTGTACACTGCAGAAATCTGGCCTTTATGGAAGAGTGGCAAGAAAAAAGCCATTCTCAAAGATATCCATATAACATGTCTAGTTTAAAGTTTACCACAAGCCACCTGGGAGAGACACCAAAAATGTGGAATAAGGTGCTCTGGTCAGATGAAACCAAAATCTAACTTTTTGGGCACAATGCAAAACTATATGTTTGGCGTAAAAGCAACACAGCTAATGCACCCTCAAAACACCATCCCCACTGTCAAACATGGTGGTGGCAGTATCATGGTTTGGGCCTGCTTTTTTTCAGCAGGGACAGGGAAGATGGTTAAAATTGATGGGAAGATGGACGGAGCCAAATACAGGTCCATTCTGGAAGAAAACCTGTTGGAGTCTGCAAAAGATCTGAGACTGGGAGGGAAATTTATCTTCCAATTAGACAATGATCCCAAACATAAAGCAAAATCTACAATGGAATGGTTCAAAAATAAACGTATCCTGGTGTTGCAATGGCCAAGTTAAAGTCCAGACCTGAATCCAATCGAAAATCTGTGGAAGGAGCTGAAAACGGCTGTTCACAAATGCTCTCCATCCAACCTCACTTAGATCGAGCTGTTTTGCAAGGAAGAATGGGCAAGAATTTGTCTCTCAATGTGGAAAACTGATAAAGACATACCCCAAGTGACTAGCAGCTGTAATCGTAGTAAAAGGTGGCACTACAAAGTATTAACTCAAGGGGGCTGAATAATATTGCACACCCCACTTTTCAGTTTTTTATTTGTTAAAAAAGTTTAAAATATCCAATAAATTTCATTCCACTTCACGATTGTGTCCCACTTGTTGTTTACTCCTCACAAAAAAATTAGAATTTATATCTTTATGTTTGAAGCCTGAAATGTTTCAAAAGGTTGAAAAGTTCAAGGGGGTCAAATACTTTAACAAGGCACTGTAGATGTTTCGGCCAGGGACCATAGCCGACAAGACTAGTTTGGCATCACCCCCGACGGATACTCATCAAATTGCTGTAGGTGATTGACAGGTCTATTCCTATGTACAGAAGGAAGAGACCTGTCAATCACCTGTAGCCACATGGGAAAAAGCATCGGCTGACGCAGGACTAGTCTCATTTTTGGCTACAATCCCTTATCACTTCTACAAATTATATTTTTTATGAACCGCCAGAACCTTTCAGAGAAAAATAGGATGTGGCTGCAGTCGTGGTTTGAGCAACATGAATCATCTGACCGGTTCCCTTTAAGACTTAGAGACTTTACCGTTGCATTTCAGAAAACTGTCAGTCAGGTTTTCATTATTTTTGCAGCTATCTCTCCTGACCTTCTTGCCTCAGCTTCTGTTCTGAATGGCAAAAAGAAAGTGAGTTGTTATTTTGAACCTTAAAAGCAACTTGTCTGTCTTAAGACAGAAATACAACATGCCAGACCTTTGTACCCCCAAAAATCTAGGCACCTTGGTACTGCACAGGGGCGTAACGACTGGGGTTGAAGGGGTCGAGGCTACGACCAGACTGGGGGTGGAGGGGCCCTGCTTAAACTGGATCAGTGACCTTGCCGAGGATGCAGATCCAGCTGAAATGCATTGCGGTACAGAGACCCATCGGGTCCCTGTACTGCGATAAGAGCAGCTGGCACACGCACAGTGGCTGTAAGCCGTGGCGGTGCAGCGACAGGGGGCTGTGCATGAGAGTAAGGTCACTGCGATGTCAGCTGCCAGGCCGCCACAGTGCGCTGGCTACAGGAGTACACCGGGCGACATGGGAGTGGAGGAAACTTAAGTGCAACATTGTTGTCTTCACCTATGCATTGGGGACAGAACAGGAATAGATATACAAGGATGGGGACCATTTAAACCAGGATGGGTACTTATATACAAGGAGGAGGACCATTTAAACCAGGATGGGGACATATATACAAGGAGGAGGACCATACATACCAGGAAGGGGGCACAAGGAGGATCATATATACCAGGAAGGGGACATATATACACAATGATAACCATATATGCCAGGAAGAGGACATATATACACAAAGAGGACCATATATCCACGAAGGGGACATATATACAAAAGGAGAACCATATATGCAGGAAGAGGACATATATACAAAAGGAGGACCATATATACCAGGAACGGGTACATATATACACAAGGAGGACCAAATATACCAGGAAGGGGACATATTTACACAAGGAGGACCATATATACCAGGATGGGGACATATATACTAGGAGGGGATCATATATATCAGTAGGATGACCATATATACCAGGAAAGGAGATATATGTGAGCCCTCGGACAAGATTTCTACCCTCTTGTATCTCGTACGACCAAATTGTCCACATTTATTGTACTTGTCCTTGTCTGCCCTTTTAGCATGTAAAGCGCCATGGAATTTATGGCCCTATATAAATAAATACTAATAATAATAACAACATATACCAGGAGGAAGATCATATATATCAGTTGGAAGACCATATATACCAAACAAGGGATCATATATACCAGGAAATATACAAGGGCTGCAGCTGACCAATGTGTGTTTGTGTAGGAGAGGGGGAGCACAGGACCAAATTTCGCACCAGGGTCCATCAGACTCTAGTTACGCCACTGGTACTGCATGAATAAAAATAAACCTATGTATGTCCTAATAATCGACACCTTTTGAGCTTGACCATGTAAACAGCATTAGCTCTATTCAGTCTAGATGATTTAATTTCCTCAAACAGTTTAAAAACAGACTGGCTAGAGCAATTGGCTTTTCACAAGATTAGTTTGAGTGGGTTAGGGTGGATCTGTGGTAAGGAAATTAGATAATGCCTTTCAATAAAACATAACGAGTTAATAAAGTCTGTTCATAGTATGACAGTAGGAACAATATAAATCTAATGATAAAACATTATATAAGTTAGGCAATAGTGAGCTGAAGCCAATTGTAAGTAATATTAGGATTTTTCCTTTTGAGTTCAATTTGTGGTCTGCATAGTATTGCATTTCACCCTGAGAATCCTTTCACCTCCTATCAGCCTCAGGACACCGTGCTTCTCTGCTGAAATGCTGCTTTAAAGAGGATCAACACCGGCATTGAGTGAGAGGTTTAACTTACAAGACCCATTGATTCGACACACGTTAGAAGCTGCCAGCAAAGACAGTGTATTTGTGAGCTGTAGACACCTGTTGGATGGGAACTGGACGACTACCGCAAACTCATTGCACACAGGTCACAAAACAGCTGTCAGCCACTACTAATTTTGTTCTGTACTTGAGGAGGTTCGAATGTGAAGTTGATTCCTAGAGGTGAAAGTTGGTTTCTCAAACTGCCTGTCTGTTAACCTCTTCAAGCTCAGGAAGGCTCATTCTAATGCCAGATAGACACAACAGATAATAGAAACTGAAATAATAATTAATTGAATGACAATTGAAGGTCTTCACTCATTTTCCCATTATGTAAACTCCATGTCACGATACAGTCATGTCACAACATTGTTAATTGCTTATAGCCGAACGAGATCTTTGATTGTCCATGCAGATAATTGTATTATTATTATTGTTATTATTAATATTATATTTAATGGCAGTCCAAAGAAGGGAAAGCCGGGCTACTACCACGCAAACAGGACTCCTGTGTCAACACACTATCCAGGTATTACAAAGAATAAGGCCACACTCACCGGTCTTCAAGTACGTGTCGGTTTATTCCAATCAAGGATACATAGTGCAGGGAGTGTAGTGACACAGGACCCGTAGAAGCGCCTACAAGTGCGAAACGGTGCACCGTCGTCCTTATCTGCACACCCTCCCTCCCTGCACTATGTACCCTTGATTGGAATATACCGACACGTACTTGAAGACCGGTGACTGCGGCCTTATTCTTTGTTACATTACATTTAATGGGGTTGTCCAGCTAACAAAAACATTTTAATCAAAACATCTTGAAATAGTAATAATAATGTCCACAATTAGATGAGTTAGGCTAAATATCAAAATGTACATCTGGTGCCTTTCCAATAGAAGGAACTGAATACAGGTATACACAGGCATACACTTTCTAATCTACCGTAATACATGACTATTGTGCCTATTTTAATATGTTCTTCAACTATATCTTAATACTTCATTTGAAGCCTTATTTACCTTATACATAGTAATTGTGTACTTATCCCATCTCTTCTTTTTCTTTTGCGCTGTCATTGTGTGTACTCCTCTTGTTCCTAACCTTCATTGTGATCTTTGATATTAGTAATAAAGATATATGTTATCCACTTTATTGGGGAATAAGAAAATTGGTGCCTGAGATATTTCATCTGTTTTATGTCAATTTTTGTCGCTGTGAGCTGTAGACACCTGTTGGATGGGAACTGGACAACTACCGCAAACTCATTGCACACAGGTCACAAAACAGCTGTCAGCCACTACTAATTTTGTTCTGTACTTGAGGAGGTTCAAATGTATATGCAGTCTTATATCTTTCCATATAGTGCAGCCTCATATCTCTCCATATAGTGAAGTATTATATATGCAGCCTTATATATGAACCCCCCCCCTCATAATTCTCTGGCCATAGGGCACTCACTAATTAAAAAAAATCTGTACTTACCTCTCCTGGTTCCCTTGCTGCTCCGACCGTCTCCTCTTGCAAAAACCGAGGACTCAAGACTCAGGAGGAGGAAGAGGTAGAGCAGTAAATAGGAGGAGGCAGCCCCAGCCTGTGTATGCGGTCCACAGTGGAACGCAGGCCGGGAAGCCAGCAGGTCAGAGGAAGCGAGGGGCGGGAGCAGAAGTAGGAAGTAGGAGGCTTCCCTCCCCTCCTCTCCCTGACACACTGGACCTATAGCAGCCTGTGCTGCCGCACTGTCACATGGATGTGTGTCCTCAGGGACACACATCCATGTGAAGCAAGAGCTGCAATCGGCGGGCGCAGGGGGCGACTGGAGGCATGGGCCCCTTATAGATCCGGGCCCCGTCGCAGCCGCAAGCAATGTTTTTGTCTCCGGTGAGAAAAATCCGAATTCTCCCGGATTCATCCGGAGAGATGGAAACTGTATGGCAGAGAGCTGCCATCCGGCTCAATCCAGCCCCATAGGACACTATGGGGCCAAAATCCGGTCCGGGGCTGTCTGGTTTACACCGGACAGCCCCGGATCGGATCTTACCGCGGTGTGAAGCCGCCCTTAAATCTTCACGGAATTGTTCACCCTGCTTTTCACTAATGTTACTAAGGTTTCTTGGTAAACTATCCAAGTGGCTGTGAAGATTGTACAGTCAAGGTGATGGAAAGTTGATGCCATTCTTTTTACTAGTTCAGTGTCATTATCTGCTTTATAGTTCCCAAGAAAATTCTGTACAACCATAGTGAAAGAAGACCATGCATCTGCCTCAGCATCGTTCAATAAATATGTCATGTGGATCTTTTATGAGTCCTCAAACATAGGCGCCTGTAGCTTCTACATGGTCAACGGTGGAAATTTTCTCCAGATGTAGTTGAATCATCTTACCTCTTTGTTTAGAGCCTTTACAAACTGCTTTACTAAGCATAATTTGATGTGAAGTGGTGGTAAAATGATCATATTCCTGTCAAGCAACAGTTTTGCAATTACATTCTTTTTTGTTACTACCATGTGTTCTCTCTTAGGCCACTGTGTTCCCATCCAGTTCTCATTTTTGATCTGCTATCCTAGAGACAGATAAAACAGGTATACTTAGTGTATCCACTCTGCTGTCCCAGGAGAATATTCACCATCTTTATATCCACATAGACTGGCCTCTGGTGATCATGATATGATGTGTTCTGTAGGACCAGAGCAATTATGTTTTGCTCTCCAGTCATTAGGCTGCTTTCACATCAGCGTTTTACGCTGATCGCGGCAGTTGCGGTGAAAAAACGCAACTGCCGCGATTACAGCATTACGGCCGCACTTGCGGCAAGCCCCATACAATGTCTATGGGGCTTGCGGTAAGTGTGCGGAAGGTGCGGTTTCGGCACTTGCGGCAGGTGCGGCCGCGAAAAAAACCCACGGTATGCCGTGTTTTTTTCGCGGCGGCACCTGCCGCAAGTGCCGATACCGCACTTGCCGCACCTGCTGTAAGCCCCATAGACATTGTATGGGGCTTGCCGCAAGTACACCGCAAGTGAGGCCGTTATGCGGTAATCGCGGCATTTGCGTTTTTTTCACCGCAACTGCCACGATCAGTGTAAAACGCTGATGTGAAAGGGGCCACTGGGATTTATTCATATTTGTATCCATTACATAAAAGCACACAGTTTATGCTCCACTTAGAACTCTCTATGAGCAGCTGCGGTCAATATTGTTCAGTTATGTATTTGACTAAGGGCCCTTTCACATCAGCGGTTATTTCAAATCGCGGCAGATGCGGTGAAAAAACCGCATCTGCCGCGATTACCGCATACCGGCTGAACTTGCGGCACGGTTGCGGCGCGGTTGCGGCAAGCCCCATAGAAAGTATAGGTGGGCTTGCGGCAGGTGCGGCAAGTGCGGTTTTGCACTTGCGGCAGGTGCGGCTGCGAAAAAAACTGCGGCTGACCGCGTATTTTTTCGTGGCCGCACCTGCCGCAAGTGCCAAAACCGCACTTGCCGCAAGTCCGCCTATACCTTGTATGGCGTTTACCGCAAGTGCAGCCGGTATGCGGTAATCGCGGCAGATGCGGTTTTTTCACCGCATCTGCCGCGATTTGAAATAACCGCTGATGTGAAAGCACCCTAATACATTAATACTTATTTAAATGCACATTGTATTTAATAAGTAATCAATTATTTGTCACATATCTTACAGACCATTTTGATTCTATAATTAATAGCTGTGTTGTGGAAAAAATCCCAAATGTATGTGTGGGCCACTGTACATTATTTCAAAAAGTAGAGCTGCTACAAAAAAAGAATGGCATATTCTGATTCAGAGGAATGAATACACTTAAATTCAGGCCTAATAACTGAGGCACCATCATTTTTTTTCATTTGTTCCCAAGTGAAAGGTTTTAAATGTATTCCTTTTGGATGTATTGACACTATTATAATGTAGTTTGATCAATAGGTTCTTTTACTGATTAAAACACTTTGTAACAAAATATATGTAAGGAACCTTTTGTCTTACGTTAGTACTTTTCCATGGACTGAATTTTGTTTTTTATGTAATGGCTGTGTGTGTGAATGTACAGAGACATGGTTTGAGTATACCACGTCTCCTGGGCAGCTGCTACTTTCTGTGAGGTAAAACTTGTTTAAAAAAAACCAGGCAGGGAAATATTTTACCTCACAGAAAGCAGCAGCTGTTTTCCCATGGTGTCTAGCCTGTATACTCTTGCTCCAGGATATGTTATATGTACGGACAATGTTCCTAAGAAACCCTGAGAGCTAATAGCATTAGGGTTTCATGGGGATACAGACCACTAAGATTTTTTTGTAAGTGGTTATTATTTTAAAATGGTAGTTTATATGGAAAAAGATGGTTTACCCTATATGGAAGGGGTGATGTCACGGGTGGCACGGATGACAGGGTAGAGGCCACGCGCAGACGGTCCCAGCGTTTGGCCAATCAGCCATAAGGTTTGAGGACGGTCCGTCTTTCAGGGGCATTTACCTTCTGTGTAGATAAAGAGAAGGTATGATAAGATCTCCCTATCATGGGAGGACGGCTGGGAAGGTCTTGTGCTCGGTCTGGTTTCTACACCAGTATTCTGGGTCTCTAGGACCCAGCAGGTTCTTCCCTCCTTTATAAGGAGTTTCATTGCCCTCCCTCGGTGCAGGTGATATTTCCTTGTGGACTCATTATCCTTGCTCCAAGCAGAAGCTGAGATTGTGGAGGTTGCTGTGCTCTGCTGCAAGATAAGTGTTTTCTTTCCCCATTGTCTGTTTTCCTTGTGTTGTCTTTAGTTGTTAGTGGAGGGGTCTAGTGAACCTCCCCATCTGATCCTTAGATAAGGTAGTGCTAGGATCAGAGAGGGACGAGGTTCGTGGTCGGCGACAGTTGAGGAAACTGTATAGGGACGTCAGGGCAGACAGGGTCAGCCCCAGGAAGACTAGGGGTCACCCTCTCCCTCTTGTGCCCATAGCTTTAGGGACTCCTTATCCCCCCCCCGTCGTTGTCCTACGCTGGGTGTCTCTCCCGCTCCCAGCGTGACATTATCACCTGCCAATACTGTAACTGAAGGACAGGGGATGAACCGAATTTTCTTCCTTTCCTTATGGATCCTGTGTCTGCTTTGGCCCAGCAGCTGCAGTCTCTGTCTTTGGAGGTTGCGGACCTTCGGTCGGCTTTACAGGGCCCGCAACCGCAAAATGGTGTCTTGGGGAATCAAGCATTGGGTCAGGCCAGACCTGAACCTAAGGTTGCCCTCCCTGACAGGTTTTCAGGAGGTAGAGATAAGTTTACTGTATTCAAAGAGGCCTGTAAATTATATTTTAGGCTTAGGCCTTATTCCACTGGTGATGAGCAGCAGCGTGTAGGAATTATTATGTCGCTACTGCAGGGAGATCCCCAGTCCTGGGCTTTCTCTCTGCCACAGGACTCTACTTGTCTCCGCTCTGTGGATGAATTTTTTGACGCCCTGGGCCTCATATATGATGACCCTGACCGTGTCGCTTTGGCTGAATCCAGGTTACGCCATCTCCGCCAGGGGACTCGGTCGGCGGAATCATATTGTTCTGAGTTCCGCAGGTGGGCTACGGACACGAAGTGGAACGATCCGGCACTCCGGAGTCACTTTTGTCAGGGTCTTTCGGAGAGGCTGAAGGACGCTCTGGCGGTTTATGAGACCCCTCCGTCCCTGGAGGCGGCTATGTCGTTAGCTATTCGTATGGATAGACGCCTCCAGGAGCGGAGGGGGAGACCTCCTGTTACTGGGAGCCATTCTCGTGGTGATTCCTGGTTACCGGGAGGTCACGCGGAGAGTGAGTCGTTCCTCCCGAGTGCGGAGGAACCGATGCAGCTGGGAGGTGCGGCGGCCTCGAGGTTCTCCGCCGGTACCTCCCGGGGCAAGGGGAAGGGGGTCTGTTTTTTCTGTGGGAAAGGGGACCATTTTATTGGGGCCTGTCCCTACACCCCTACACGGACTGGGGGGCCTGGACCTTCTGTGACTATGGGGGGTGTGGAGGTGGTCGAGCGGGAGGTGTGTGTATCCTCCATTTGTACTTCCCGTTTCCTCCTAAGTGCGGAGGTGGCGCTGGAGGGCACAACGGAGGGTATTTCTGTGTTTGTGGATAGTGGTGCGGGGGTCAGCATGGTGGATGCTCAGTTTGTAGACGCTCATGGGCTTAACTGCTGTTTATTGTCTCGCCCCATCCGTATCTATGCCATCGACTCAGCACCTCTTGCTCAAGGTAGTCTCACACATATCGTACATGATATTAAGTTGACGGTTGGATCCCAACATCAAGAGACGATATCTTGCTATGTTCTAGACGGTCTCCCCGCTCCCATTGTCCTGGGCTTGCCATGGTTGATTAAACATAATCCCGTAGTGGATTGGCAGTCCCGGGACATTGTGGAATGGAGTGATTTTTGTTCTGAGAATTGTTTGGTTACCTCGTTTTCGGTGGTGTCTGCGGTATCTCTGCCCCCGTTCCTATCGGAGTATGAGGATGTGTTCTCAGAGAAGGGGTGCCAAGACCTGCCCCCCCATCGGGCATACGATTGCCCAATCAACCTCGTTCCCGGAGTTAAACTGCCCAAAGCTAGGATGTTTGCTATATCGGGTCCGGAAAGACAGGCGATGAAGGATTTCATTTCCGAGAGTCTGCAGTCGGGTCACATCAGGCCCTCAACCTCGCCGGTTGCGGCTGGTTTCTTTTTTGTTAAGAAAAAAGATGGGGGCCTCCGTCCTTGCCTGGATTTCCGGGAGTTGAATCGGATTACTGTCCGTGATCCGTACCCCCTCCCTCTGATTCCTGATTTATTCAGTCAGGTAGTGGGTGCTAAATGGTTCTCCAAGTTGGATTTGAGGGGGGCCTACAACCTGATTAGGGTCAGAGAGGGGGATGAATGGAAGACGGCATTTAATACCCCGGACGGCCATTTTGAAAGTCTCGTAATGCCGTTCGGGCTCACTAACGCCCTGCGGTGTTCCAACACTTTGTCAATGACATATTCCATCATTTGGTGGGTAGATTTGTGGTTGTTTACTTAGATGATATCTTGATCTATTCCCCCGATTTGGAGACGCATCAGTCCCATGTCAAGCAGGTGTTACAGGTATTACGAGACAATAAGCTGTATGCTAAACTCGAGAAATGTGTCTTCGCCGTTCAGGAGGTACGGTTTTTGGGGTACCTCCTGTCGCCATTGGGTTTTCGGATGGATCCGGAAAAAGTCCGGGCGGTGTTGGACTGGGAACAACCGGACAATCTACGGGCATTGCAACGTTTTTTGGGGTTTACCAACTTTTACCGTAAATTTATTCGGAACTATTCGGTGCTGGTGACGCCTCTTACGGACATGACTAAGAAGGGGACCGATTTTTCCGAGTGGTCGGAGTCTGCTCGCCAGGCTTTCTCCTCCCTAAAGCGTTGTTTTGTTTCCGCACCTATTCTCCGTCAGCCCGATCTTTCTCAGCCCTTCGTTGTGGAGGTGGATGCGTCTGAGGTGGGGGTGGGGGCTGTATTGTCGCAAGGCCCTTCGCCTGGGAAATGGGTGCCCTGCGCGTTCTTCTCCAAGAAGTTGTCGTCGGCCGAGAGGAATTATGATGTCGGTAATAGGGAGCTGTTGGCTATTAAATTGGCTTTTGAGGAATGGCGTCACTGGTTGGAAGGGGCTGTCCATCCCATCACGGTTATTACCGACCACAAGAACCTGTCTTACCTTGAGTCCGCCAAGCGTCTCAATCCCCGGCAGGCCCGGTGGTCCTTGTTTTTCACGAGATTTAATTTTACCGTCACTTACCGTCCAGGGGTTGAGAACGTGAAGGCTGATGCATTGTCGCGTAGTTTCCCGGGTGGTAGTGCTCATGAAAGTCCCGTTCCCATCTTACAGGAGGGGGTGGTTGTTTCTGCTCTTTGCCCTGATCTGGAGGGGGAGGTGTTGAAGGTCCAGGGGGGCGCCCCTGCCTCCTGTCCTTCTGGGAGACTGTTTGTGCCATCATCTTTGCGTCTCAGAGTGCTGTCAGAGCATCACGACTCCGTATTGGCAGGGCATCCCGGCAGTAGGGCCACCTTCGATCTTTTATCTCGTCGCTTTTGGTGGCCGGGGTTGAGGAAGGACGTAGCGGAATTCGTATCTGCCTGTAGTGTGTGTGCACGGGCTAAGGTTCCGCATACCCGTCCGGCTGGTTCTCTCTTGCCATTGTCTATTCCTGAGAGGCCATGGACACATGTGTCAATGGATTTTATCACCGATCTTCCGGCGTCTGCAGGCAAGACGGTAGTGCTGGTAGTGGTTGATAGGTTCAGTAAGATGGTTCGCTTTGTGGCACTGCCCGCGCTTCCTAATGCTCGGACACTGGCACAGGTGTTTGTAAGTGAGATCGTGAAGCTTCATGGCGTTCCCTCCGAGGTGGTTTCTGATCGTGGTACTCAGTTTGTCTCCAAGTTTTGGAAGGCTTTTTGTGCACGTTTAGGAATTGCCTTGTCCTTCTCTTCTGCTTTTCATCCTCAGTCTAATGGGCAGACCGAACGTATGAATCAGAATTTGGAGACTTATCTGAGGTGTTTTGTCTCTGACAATCAGGAGACTTGGGCGAGTTATTTGCCCTTGGCCGAGTTTGCCCTTAATAATCGTCTTCAGGAGTCCACTGGCAAGTCACCGTTCTTCGGTGCATATGGGTTTCATCCTCAGTTTGGTACTTTTAGTGGTACTAGTCCTTCCGGAGTTCCTGAGGAGGACCGATTTACCTCATCCCTCTCCTCGGTTTGGCGGAGGGTACAGAGTAGCTTGAAGCTCTTAGGCGACAGGTACAAACGTATGGCTGACAGGAAGCGTGTGCGCCAGGTCCGGACCTGTGTGTGAATGACTACGTGTGGTTGTCTACCAAGAATGTGAAGTTGAAGGTGCCCTCTTGGAAGTTGGGGCCCAGGTTTATTGGCCCTTATCAGATAACCGCCGTTATCAATCCCGTGGCGTTTCGTCTTGCGTTGCCTCCCGCTCTTAAGATCCACAATGTATTTCATAGGTCGCTCCTCAAACCGTATGTGCCGTCGTCTAACCCGTCTCCTTTGCCCCCGGAGCCCATCTGCGTAGCGGGGAATTTGGAATTTGAGATCTCAAAGGTGGTTGATTCTCGCAGGGTGCGCCGTTCTCTTCAGTATTTGGTGCACTGGAGGGGATACGGTCCGGAGGAACGGATGTGGGTGCCGGCGTCGGAAGTCTCCGCCGCTAGGCTGGTCCGCGCTTTTCACCGTTCCCATCCGGATAAGCCTGGTCCTGAGTGTCCGGGGGCCACTCGTGGACGGGGGGGTACTGTCACGGGTGGCACGGATGACAGGGTAGAGGCCACGCGCAGACGGTCCCAGCGTTTGGCCAATCAGCCATAAGGTTTGAGGACGGTCCGTCTTTCAGGGGCATTTACCTTCTGTGTAGATAAAGAGAAGGTATGATAAGATCTCCCTATCATGGGAGGACGGCTGGGAAGGTCTTGTGCTCGGTCTGGTTTCTACACCAGTATTCTGGGTCTCTAGGACCCAGCAGGTTCTTCCCTCCTTTATAAGGAGTTTCATTGCCCTCCCTCGGTGCAGGTGATATTTCCTTGTGGACTCATTATCCTTGCTCCAAGCAGAAGCTGAGATTGTGGAGGTTGCTGTGCTCTGCTGCAAGATAAGTGTTTTCTTTCCCCATTGTCTGTTTTCCTTGTGTTGTCTTTAGTTGTTAGTGGAGGGGTCTAGTGAACCTCCCCATCTGATCCTTAGATAAGGTAGTGCTAGGATCAGAGAGGGACGAGGTTCGTGGTCGGCGACAGTTGAGGAAACTGTATAGGGACGTCAGGGCAGACAGGGTCAGCCCCAGGAAGACTAGGGGTCACCCTCTCCCTCTTGTGCCCATAGCTTTAGGGACTCCTTATCCCCCCCCGTCGTTGTCCTACGCTGGGTGTCTCTCCCGCTCCCAGCGTGACAGGTGATTTTTGCCTGGTAATAAGGTGGTCCAGTCAGATCTTAGAATTTGTGAGGTGATAAATTGGTAATATCTGATTGGTGATGAAAAAAGTGCGGGAATGTGAGTGATATAAACGCATCTGTTCTGCCAGAGGTGCCAGTCCAGCTGTGAGGAAAGCTGAGAAAACCCCGCTCTCCCTCCCCATGTAATTTCCATCCAGTTTCTATTTGTCGAGGTCCTTTGCTGGAGAGATGAGCACGCACATTGTTTTTTCTGTGCGAATCGGTCAAAAATGAGTTTGTTTGGTTCATGTGGTAAAATCATCCAATGGATTGATTCTTTACATTTATTAGTTGAAATATTTTATCAAAATAAAGTTTTATTGTATTTAATAAAAAATACTTTAAGAAACTCTCAATAAAGGCACCTCGGCCACTTTCAACCACAGAAGGTGTATTGGTATCTATTTGTTAATGGGTTGTAGAAAATTTATGGAGGTTGGGATGTGGGCTTGTATCTCCATGCACATTCAGACACAGCCATTACACAGTACATAACAGGGGCATGTGTATAGCACAAGAACATTTTTTTAACACACACAATTGTGAATATTATAATTATTCCAGGATCTATTGATTAAAATGTACGGTACTTTGTTCTTGGAATAATCCCTTTAAGAGACAGATGCACGCACATTCAAATGTTATTTTACTTGTTTCCCATCATAATAAAATATCTACCTGTGACTAGATGTATAATTCCCAGGATATTTATCTTTGCTTAAAATGTGTTGATACCACTAGTATATGTGATGGCAGTGTTGCCAACCATGCAAAAATCCCTTGATGGTCCATAAAACTAGGCCATGATTTTTTTCGAGCTGGAGAAACAGGATATTTTGACAGCTATTTTCATCATTTTAGTTCTCCGTAAATGCTGTCAGTGTGCATATTAATAAGCTGCATGTATTTAAGGCTTTATAATCTTATTATGCTTTTCAAATGTTTTCATAAAGAATGTTGTCTGTCCTTGACTTTTAGAAAAGTTGTCAAAAAACAACAAAACAATTATGTTGGCAACCCTGTGTGGTGATAGTATGTCAATATTGGCATAGGTAAAATGTGTGCCATGTTCTTCTCTGTATTGTATGGATGCCATCTGCTGGAAACATTTATGATTGCAGCAGATAATGTTTTCATGGATGTGCATATGGAGCTATTTTGGGGAGGTTTTGGAGCAGAACTCAAGTGGAAATGGAGAGGCGATTCCCCAGATCATTAGAACTGGACTGAGCAGAAACACTAATGTATTGAGTTTTTGAGGAGATTTTCTGCTCAGTTTGAAAAACTCTGCAAGGAAGCAGAATAACACATATTAAAGGGGTAGTCCGGTCTAAATCCACAAGTCTGCAGTCACCCTATGTGACTGCAGACTTGTGAATCCTTACATCACATGCAGTGTAATTGTGAAGATTCAATGGTGTCAGAACCAGGAATGTTTGTCATATGGCGAAGATGTGATATGCATACTACCACCCTGAATCTGACTGGATGGGTGCAGCCTCATTCAATGCAAGAGTATAGAGCAACACATCTTCCATTTAGTCCGATTCTGGCCGAGAGTGTATACTACATATATAGAGTGCATATTTCATATTCGCAACCTCGTGACCACCATTTTGGCTCTGAAAATGGTAATTCTCACAGCACAGTATGCAAAAGTCTGAGGCCACATAGAATGACACAGAGTGACCGCAGACTTGTGGATTTAGATTGGAAAACCCCTTTAAGGGGAATCTAAATGGTCAGTTTTAATACATTACTAGAAGCTATGTGTAGTGTTATTTACGTTACCATGTTATACCTGAACATAGCACATGGAGAGAAAATAATGATCAGACTGCTCTATGATGAACCTCAAGCTGTCATGAGGAGTGAACGTATGGTTCTCTTGTTCACTGCAGGCACTTTAATCCTATTGAGATACCCATATCCTCGAGAAGTAGAAGAACCATCCATATACGAATCTGTCCGAGTTCATACTGCTATGCAGACTGGACGTTCTGAAAACGACCTGGTGCCTTTAGCCCCTTCTGTAAGTACATGCTATCACTTTAGTAGCAGTCATTAATATGCATTTTACCTGCATTAAACACTGTTTTCCTGAATTTTGTTTAATTTGTATTCATTCCTGAGATGTGGCACCCTTTTATCAGTATGTACTGCTAAGCCTTATAGCCCAGTGGCCATGGTCCTAAATTGCTGTGTGGGCATCTTCTTGAAGGAAGCTGGAGCCATATCTTTGGAATAGAGAGGGACAAGAACAACATAAAATCAACACCAGGTTCAGAACGGCAGCATTTACAGAATGTAATATATAGGGTAGTTCTATATGTATGTATTTAGATACACAGTGGTGTGAAAAAGTGTCCTGATTTCTTATTCTTTTCCATGTTTGTCACACTTAAATGTTTCAGATCAGCAAACAAACATATCACAGGCCTGCGATGAAAAAATACAAGAAAAGTTTTCACTGATTTTTATGTAATTTGGTGTGCTGATTACGAAAATGACCTCCATTTTTTTCCATCACGTAAGGATTTTTTGTAAAACCAAGATCGATATTTTTGCTAAAATCCTATTTAAAAAGGAATTCTGTTAAACAATTGTACATGTAATATCTGGCAACAGTGGTTTTTATCCATTTAAATTTATGTATAAATATACAAAGGCCCCTCTGCTGGCACACGGTCCCCTCATCGGTATACAGAGGCCCCTGCCTCCGCATTTATCTCACCCTCCGATATCCGCAGGCACCCGGGGTCCTCCGTCCACTCTCCTCGCTGTATGCCAGCGGGTTCTACATGTGACCGCCGGGCGCAGTGATGACGTCATCCCTGCTGCGCCGCTCTCAGCAAACCCGGCATACAGCAAGGAGAATGGACAGAGGACCCCAGATACCTGCGAATATCGGAGGGTGAGATCAATGCGGAGGCAGGGGGCCTCTGTATACCGATGGGGGGGCTGTGTGCCAGTAGGGGGGCCTCTGTATACCAATGGGGGGGCTGTGTGCCAGCAGGGGGGCCTCTGTATACCAATGGGAGGGCTGTGTGCCAGCAGGGGGGCCTCTGTATACCGGTGGGGTTGCCGTGTGCCAGCAGGGGGGCCTCTGTATATTTATACATAAATTTAAATGGATAAAAACCACTGTTGCCAGATATTACATGTACAATTGTTGACAGAATTCCTTTTTAAATAGGATTTTAGCAAAAATATCGATCTTGGTCTTACAAAAAATCCTTACGTGATAGAAAAAAATGGAGGTCATTTTCGTAATCAGCACACCAAATTACATAAAAATCAGTGAAAACATTTCTTGTATTTTTCAAAAAATTCAATTTTGCGGGGTTGTGATTAGACAAAGATAACACAAACACAAAATGCAGTTTATAAATGAAGGTCTTTATTATTAAGGGTAAAATAAATCCAAACCTACAGGGACTTGTGTGAAAAAGTTATTTCCCTCCCACAAAAAAACATAAATTAACTGTGGTTTATCACATCTTTGGAAAACTGAGTTCACTTTCCCTACCGACACCCAGGCCTGATTACTGCCATACCTGTCCTCAGTCAAGAAATCACTTAAATAGGAACTGCCTGACAAAGTGAAGTAGACCAAAAAGTCCTCTAAAGCTAGACATCATGCCAAAGTAATTGAGATTTATCAGTCTAGAAAGGGTTATATAACCATTTCTAAATCTTTGGTACTCTGGCGAACCACAGCTGTCCATTATCCACAAATGGTGAAAACATAGAACAATGTTCTGACGAGACAAAAAATGAACTTTTTGGAAGTTGTATGACCCATTACAACTGATATAGAAGTAACACAGCATTTCAAAAAAAGGAACATCCTACCAACAGTAAAATGTGGTGGTGTTGGGATGGCCTGGGGCTGTTTTGATGCAGGACCTGGAAGACTTGCTGTGATAAATTTAGCTATAAATTCTGCTGTCTATCAAAAAACACTTAAGGAGAATGTCCGGTCATCTGTTTTTGACCTCACGCTGAAGTGCACTTGGGTTATGGAGCAGGACAATTATTCAAAACACACCAGCAAGTTCACCTCCGAATGGCATAAGAAAAACAAAGCTAAGATGTTTCAATAGTCTAGACAAAGTCCTACCTCCTGTGTTCTCTTTGTACTCTCTCTGTGCCTCTCTGTGCACCATTTGTGCCCCCTCTCTGCCTCCCTCTGCGCTCTGTGCCCCCTGGGTGCTCTCTGTGGCTCCCTGGGTGCTCTCTGTGCCCCATTTCTGCCTCCCTGTACACTCTTTGCTCCCTGTGCACCCTCTGTGTGCTCTCTTTCTTCCTCCCTGTGCACTCTCTGTGGCCCCTTTGTGTGCTCTCTGTGCCCTCTCTCTGCCTCCCTGTGACCCTCTGTGCGCTCTGTGTCCCCTGTGACCCTCTGTGTGGTTTCTGTGGCCCCTCTATGTCCCCTCTCTGCATCCCTGTGCCCCCTCTATGCGGTCTCTGTGCCCCCTCTGTGCACTGTCTGTGCCCCCCTCTCTGCCTCCTTGTGCACTCTCTGTGTGATCTCTGTGCCCCCTCTTTGCCTCCCTATGCCCCATCTGTGCACTGTCTGTGACCCCTCTCCGCCTCCTTGTGCCACTCTCGCCTTTTTCCTCACTGTGCGTTCTCTGTGCCCTTTGTGTGCTCTCTGTGCCCTTCTCTGCCTCCCTGTGTGGTCTCTGTGCCCCTCTCCGCCTCCCTGTGCCCCTCTGTGCAGTCTCTGTGCCTTCTCTGCATCGCTTTGTCCCCTCTGTGCACTGTCTGTGCCCTCTCTGTCTCCCTGTGTCCCCTCTGTGTGGTCTCTGTGCCCCCTCTCCGCCTCCCTGTGCCCCCTCTGTGCAGTCTCTGTGCCTTCCTCTGCATCGCTTTGTTCCCTCTGTGCACTGTCTGTGCCCCTCTGTCTCCCTGTGTCCCCTCTGTGTGGTCTCTGTGCCCCCTCTGTGTGGTTTCTGTGGCCCCCTGTGCCCCGCTCTGCCTCCCTGTGCCTCCTCTGTGCAGCCTTTGTGCCCCCCTCTGCCTTGCTGTGTCCCCTTTGTGCACTGTCTGTGCCCCCTCTCTGCCTCCCTGTGCCACCTCTGTGTGGTCTCTGTGGCCCCTCTCTGCCTCCCTATGCCCCCTCTATACAGTGTCTGTGCCCCCTCTCTGCCTCCCTATGCATTCTGTGTGCTCCCTCTATGTGCACCCCTCCTGTGCTGCCAGCACTCTGTGTCACAGCAGGGAATCAGGACGGAACAGGACCTGTGATGACGTCAGGGTCATGTGATCAGTCATGTGCACATGCAGAGCTAAGGTCAGGAGGAGCTTATCGGTGTTGGTAGCGGCGGTGTAGCAGTTGTGTTCGGCGGTCCCAGGTGTCGGTTTCAGGTTTGCGTCGGGTCCAGTTATTGGTGGCACCACTGGCGGTAATGTGCGAGGGGTCACTACTGCTGGAGAAAAAAGATCCTCTGTACTCAGTCAGTGAGGAGAATATGTATTGCTTCCATAGTTCTTGCTCCAGAAGCTCGCAGTTATGTATGCTGAACCATACAGCTACTCTGTTAGTTGAGGCGCTGGTCTTGTGGGAAGGACTGCTGCCTGTCCTGACACATGACTAGCACAGGTTGCCATCTGAATTACCCTAGAGGGGACATTTTAATTAATTCTTAAAAGAAAAGTTTAAGTCACTAAATACAGTGTATATATGTTTTTATTTGCAGCTGGGAACAAAAGAAGGTTATCTTACAAAACAAGGAGGACGTGTAAAGGTAATAATAGTCCACAATGTATGATGCACTACTATTCAGATAAATCCTTTTAAAGTGGTATTCCAGTCTACAACTATCCACAATCATAATTGTTAGATAACCATAACTGCAGCCAGGAGGACTTGGATGGAGTAGCCAGCCATTATGATTCCAGCCACTCAAAGCTTTTGAAACTAATAAAAGTAGCCAAGCACAGCATTTCATCATCACAGTCAAAAATAAACAGAGAGGATATGCGACTGGCTGCTCCAATCACCTTGTAGTCAGAGGAGAACCAGAAAAAAACACCAAAGGACATAAGTTCCACATTCGGGTGTTAGGATAGGCTACACCCACACTAACAATTATCACAATAGTCGTGTGAAAAATCTATATTAGAATCTGAAAGTCCTCAGTAGTTCTTACCTTTTAATGGCTAACTGAAAAGATGGTGAGACAAGGCCAGCTTCCAAGACTCTATGGCCTCTTCATCAGACTTAATAATGACACAACTTGTGAAGGCACTTATATATACTGTGTGCAGAATTATTAGGCAAACATGAGTATTTTGATCACATGATACTTTTTATACATGTTGTCCTACTCCAAGCTGTATAGGTTTGAGAGCCAACAATCAATTAAGTAATTATTATATATTAGTATAATTATTACAGTTTTCACACTGGTCACATGGGTTAATTTAGACTTTTTATTGTTGTTTCAAGAAATAACACATATATATATAGCCACAATGGTCAGACCCAACTGTATCTTTGTAATGAACTATGTAATAAGCTTGTGCAAAAGTCATTGTGAAGATAGGGTGAGCAGGGTGAACTGTGACATCGTATTAACTGTGAATAGGCACGTTACCATCAGAAAAAAAATTGATGTGCCTCAAATACCTAATTTAAAGGGATCCTGTCACCTCCAAAACGCCTCCTAAGCTATCAAATCATGTCCCTGCAGCATATTATCACTAATCCCACACTCCTTTTGTCTCAAAAAAGCATCCTGTGAAAGTGCATAAAAACGTTTTATAACTTACTCATTAGTGATGTTAATTAGCTGGGGCTATATTCTTTAGCCCCAAGGGCGGGCCCTCTTCATCATAAGATCATGCCCTAATAGGCGTGATCTTCTATTCATTTTGTATTCAGCGCCTTCCTGCTCTCCACGGCGCTGTAAAGGCTGTAATGACACAAATCATGTCATTTCCGGCATTGGGTGACGTCAGCACACCCACGAAACTGTGTACTGCTTCAAGCACCGCATGCGCAATGCGGTGCTTGAAGCCTACAGAGCAGCGCAGGTGTGCTGACGTCACCCGATGCCGGAAATGACGCGATTCGCGTCATTACAGCCTTTACAGCGCCTTGGAGAGCAAGGAGGCACTGAATACAATATGAATAGAAGATCACGCCCTAATCTTATGACGAAGAGGGCCCGCCCTAGGGGCTAAAGAACATAGCCCCAGCTAATTAACATCACTAATGAGTAAGTTATAAAACGTTTTTATGCACTTTCACAGGATGCTTTTTTGAGACAAAAGGAGTGTGGGATTAGTGATAATATGCTGCAGGGACATGTTTTGCTAGTTTATGAGGCGTTTTGGAGATGACAGGATCCCTTTAAAAATAGGTCATTTTGTGATAGTAGTGTTTATTTAAAGACTGCTTTTTCTAGAAACAGTACTATTTATTCAATATCAAATAGAACGTTTTATGTAATCCCTTTAAAATATTGTTTTATGTTGTAACCATATTACATATTAAAATGCAATGGTATTCTGCTGTTATACTGTTATAATCCACAATTCCACCATTCAAGTATTAGTCCTTATATACAATGAAACATTTATAGCAATTTCATGCTAATTGGACATTTTGAACCTCTTTAACATAAGTTTAATATTAAGGCTGAAGGCACACTGTCGTGCATCAAACACAGAGCGTGTTTGATGCAAGACAGTGATGAGAGTGATATGCGTGTTTTTGGGTGTGTGTGGTGCAAGTGTGGTGCATGTGGTGAGTGTGTCTTTCTGTATTCATGTGAGTGTGCTGCGAGTGTGAGGTGTGAGTGCGTGTGTGGTGCGTGTGAGTGTGATGCTGTCCATTGTCCTGAAGCATACTTTCGGTGAATTTAAACTTGCCAGCTGACAAAGCCGGCGAGTTTGAATTGACCGCTTTCCCAGTACAGTAAGCAATAATGTACCAGAGCTGACATGTAACCCCTATAACTTTATTATTTTGTTAACGGCTGAGTGTTTTTACCAATAATGTTTCAGCACTGCTTTGATAGCGCTGTTACATTATTGATTACTGTACTGGGAAAGCGGTAAATTCAAACTCGCCGGCTTTGACAGCCGGCAAGTTAGAAGCGATTTTGACAGCACACTCGTGCTGACTACACTCGCTTCTGACTCGCAATGCGACTTTAGTGTGCGGGACTCGCACCAGTCTGCCCTGCCTGATAGGGCAACACTGGTCCGAGAGCAATGCGAGTTTCCCTCGCATTGTATTTGCGCGAGTCACTCGCACAGTGTGCCTTCAGCCTAAGTTTCAGACTCCTTCTCCTACATCTCTATTTAAGGCTGCCTTCACACTGCATGATTTGTGATCCATTCCTATCCGTTTTAAAATGGATAGCCACTAGGCATGAGTGAGTATAATCGTTACTATTCGGTACTCGCCAAATAGTAACGATATTTGGGCTACTCGCTACTCACTGAGTTTCTTGTGATTACTCGGGAGTAGCGAGTAGTCCTTTTACTTTCGCAGTGTATCTATATATACATTGCGAAAGTACACTAAAAGTGAAGAAAAGTTGTTAAAAAATAAAAAAAGCATCATACTCTCCTTCCGACGCTTGCACCGCATCCGAAAACCTCACCTCCGATGTGCAGCAAGGACCTGCCAGTCAGATGGCAGGACGTCACAAATCATGTGATTGCTATCAGCCACCTGATTGGCCAGATTGCAAGGTCCTGGCAGTACACCTTTGACCTCGCTATCTGGCCAATCAGGTGGCTGGTAGCGATCATGTGGTTTGTGACGTCCAGCCATCTGATTGGCTATTAGACTGGCAGGTCCTTGCCGCACATCAGAGGTGAGGTTTTCCGGTCCCAGGGCAGGCGTCGGAAGGTGAGTATGATGCTTTTTTTATTTTTTAACAACTTTTCTTCACTTTTAGTGTACTTTCGCAGTGTATATATACCGTAGATCCACTGCGAAAGTACTCGCATTTTAATCGGACTTGCTATACTCGCAACGAGTACCGGGACCTACTCGTTGCGAGTATAGCGATTCCGACTACTTCAGTATTCGCTCATCCCTAATAGCCACGGATCAGTTTTGGCCTCCCATTTTATCCTATGGGAACGGATTGGTTCTGTATGGCCATCTGTGTGTGTCAGTTTTGTCACTGATCAGTTTTGTTTTTTTTCATGCACCCAGAATCGGAGACTGTTGCGATTTTGGGCTGCCTTGAAAATCACTGACACCAACGGACAGACATGGATCAGTAGCTGTCAGTGTCAAATAACATGGATGTCTATGGAGCACGGATCCGTGAAACGGATCCATTTTTCTTTACTGAGGATTCTCAGAAGCAATGCACAGCTCCTTCCAGCCCTATCTCTGCTAACTGATGACAGATCCATTAAAAAAAACAGTCCATGGACATCAGTTGCCATCCGTTTGCACAGATCCGTGCCTGTCAGTGTGGTCCTTGAAATTCAAGGAACCACACGGATGTGAAAATTATGCAGTGTGAAGGCAGCCTTAGTTGTATACTTTGTATTCACACGTGAAAGTATAATGGTAGCAATGAAAGAGGAAGGCCCCCTTCACATCGCGATTTTTGTGCATCCATGGCTTTCCGTTGTAAAACGGATTGCCACGGATCCGATTTGGCCACCTAGGGGCACAGATTGGTGCTTAATGGCCATCCGTGTATACATGTATCTGGTTTTGTTTGCTTTTTTCACGTCCCCAAAATCAGAGACTGCTCTGAATTTGGGCACAGCGGACACAATCGGACAGAATCAGGCAGCATCGGATCGGACGCTGTCCGATTAAAATAATATGGGGGGTCTATGGAGCTTGGATCTGGGAAAAGACAGGATCGTTTCTCAGATCCGGTGTTAGTGTACTGAGCATGCTCAGTACACTAAAACTGCTTTGGTCAGTTTAATTTCACTTTAGCAGTATATCTACATACACTATCTACATACACTGCTAAAGTGAAATTAAAGAAAGCAATGTTAAAAATAAAAAAAATAAATGCTCACCTGTCCGCCGGCTGTCCAGGACCTGAGGGGAAGATGTCCGAATGCTGCCTTAAAAATGTGAGTAAAATGTGATTGGCCAGTAGCGATCAGGTGGTATGTCACGTGACATATCACCTGATCGCTACCGGTCACATTTTAAGGTCCTGTAAGCCATCGGGTCCCGGACAGCAGGTGGACAGGTGGGCATTTATTTTTTTTATTTTGAAAGTATATTTTTCTCTTTTATTTTGCTTTCACAGTGTATGTAGATACACTGGAAAAGCAAAACTTCAGCCCTGACATGTCACACAGGGGGAGGAACACAGGATTATTCTTCCCCTTGTGTAACATAACAGCACTGACACCACTTGCCTGTGCTTTGCAGGCTCGGCTCCTCCCAGCTCTTTCTGTGTCCGGATCCCTCAAAATCACGGATCTGGACACAGAAATGGCATCCGGAATTCATATGCGGGCCTGTCCGTTCCTGTCTGTGGGGTCCTGCAAAAAAACAGGATCCCCACGAACAGTAAAAAAATCATGACTTGAAGGGGGCCTAAAACTGTGGGCCATCATCATTAGAACAGGTTGAAATGTAATCTTTCAGCCCGAGATATTTTTGCTACAGGCCATCAGTCCTTGTGACAGTTGTATTCCTTCTGCTGAAACTCTTTTCTCTGTGATAAATCTGGACTGTGGAGCTTCACTTGCATCTATTAATTGCACAATGTGACCATTCTTCTCTTGTGTCTGATAGACCTGGAAAACCAGATGGTTTATACTGTCACGGAACGAGCTGAAATATTATAAGGAACAGTTGGTAAGTGTTGCAAAAGTTTAAACCTCACTGGTAGAGGATTGATTTCATTAGCAGGAAAAGCAGAATGGCTTACACATCTGTGGCTGTGTATAGGAAGGGCCTTCTTTGGATTCAAAGAAATAAGCCTTTGGCCAGTTTCACACAACTGTGTTTCATGATCCGTTCTTGAAATGAGATGCATGGACTGGCTGCCGGTCTCCTGGCCTGACCTCACCATTCTCATAGGCAAATATAAGGGCTGTTAAGTTCTGATCATGAGACGCACGAACAGTCCATGCATCATGGTCCAAGTACAGACCATGAAACAAGGAAATGTCTTATGCAGGGATCTCCAACTCCAGGCCTCGAGGGCCGCAAACAGTGCATGTTTTCAGGATTTCCTTAGTATTGGAATCATCATCAGTGCAGGTGATCCAATTATTATCTGTGCAAAACTAGGGAAATCCTGAAAACCTGACCTGTTTGCGGCCCTCGAGGCCTGGAGTTGGAGACCCCTGGTCCCAGGGGTGGACTGGCCCAGGTGGCAGGGGGGCAAGTGCCCCCTGGGCTGGTGATGTAGTCCACATCTAGGGCCGCCCCCCTACAGAAACGGGCCGGCCGCGGGCGTTGCTTTGCGGCGAGCGCGGCGATACTGCAGCATATGGCGTCGGAGCTGGTAAGAGAGCTGCGGTAGCAACCCCACCCATCCCCCCACCCTCCCGGTCCTCAAAAATTTCTGATAGCAATTCCCCCCCTGCTTCTCAACTCAGGGCTGGCAGTGCGAAACTGCCACCCGGGCCAGAGGCCCCAGCCAGCCCCTGCCTGGTCTTATGTCTGAGGTTCCACAACCCCTTCAACTTTGATTATCAACTAAAGAGAATCTTTCAGTAGTATGAGCCCTCCTAAGCCATGTAAACGTGCATGCAGGTTATATAAAAATGAAGAATGTGATATCTTGATATCTGCAATTTGATGTCTTATACCAGAGAAATCCAAATTTTTTTCAATATGCACCATATTTTTCGGATTATAAGATACACTTTTGTTCCCCCATATTTCGGGGGAAAGTAAGAGTGCGTTTTATAATCCGAATCTACTGTACTATAGGGGGGGGGGCTCTAGAGCAGTGTCCAGGGGCTGAAGGAGGCTGGCTGCAGGCTGCATAGGCAGTTGGAGGGTCATGTGGCAGCGCTAATTATACTCATATAATATTCACTGCACCCGCCTCTGTCCACATCTCAGTGCTGAAACTGCGCTGGGAGATGGAGAGCCTACTCTCACCCCCCTTCTCCCTGCACTCACCCCCTCCATTCTGGATATGCCACTGTCACGCTATGTTCGTATGCTGGCGTACACACAGTAAAATAATAAGCACTGTATAACTTACCTTCCGCTGCTCCATGCTCACAGGTTACCGCTTTCTTGCTGTCTCTGTGCCTGGCATCTTCCGATCATGTGACTGTGATCCACAGGAATGTTGTCATTGTTGTGGGCCCCGGTCACATAATCGGATACCAAGCAGCACAAAGACAGAAATAAAGTGGCAAGCTGTGAGCACGGAGCGGGGGAAGGTAAGTTATACAGTGCTTATTATTTTACTGTGTGTACGCCAGCATGGAGGCATATAGTGTAACGGGGGGCATATCCAGAATGGAGTGGGTGAACGCATGATGAAGGGCCATATTCAAGGTATGTATCATCACTTGATGCCATATCCAGGATGAGGGGCTATGTGTACCATCACTGGGGGCCATTTGCAGGATGGGGGGCTATGTACCATCAGGCCATATCCAGGATGGGGGCCTATGTACCATCACTGGGGACCATATACAGGCAGGGGGCTATGTACCATCACTGGGGCTATGTACTGTCTCTGGGGGCCATATCCAGCATGGGGAGCTATATATACCAAGATGGGATATATATATCTACTATATATTTGCCTAATCGTGTAAGTCTGAGCCCGAAATCTTGCCAGCGGCGGCGACCAATGAGCGCCACATATGCAAAACAGCCGCGCGGCGCGCAAATTCAAAATTCGTGCGCCGCGCAGCTCTCCTCACAGCCCCCTGCTCCACCTGGCGCCCGCTCCTGCTGGCTGTGCTGCCCGCGGCCCCCCGCTCCTCCGGGCACCCACTCCTCCGAGCCTCTGCTCCCTCGACCTCCCGCTCCCTGCGGCCCCCGTTCCTCCACCGTAAAAATGTGAAAATAAAAATTTTAAAAATCCTCATTGAGGATACTCGCCCGTCCGCCGGCTCGCTCCACCTCCGATGCGTCTTGTAGCTCCCAGGGCAGGACCTGTCATTGCCTGGGAAACCGATCAGCTGATCGGTTTCCCAGGCAACGTCAGGTCCTCCTGCCCTGTAGGAGCTAGAAGACGCATCGGAGATGGAGCGAGCCAGCGGACGGGTGAGTATCCTCACTGTGGGGGGCCAGGATGGGCAATGGAGGGGCCATGGAGGGGCCAGGAGGAGCGACGGTGGGGCCAGGAGGAGCGATGGTGGGGACATGAGGAGTGATGGAGGGGACAGGAGGAGCCAGGAGGAGCCAAGAAGAGTGATGGAGGGGCAAGGAAGAGCGATGGAGGGGCCAGGAGGAGGGATGGAGGGGCCAGGATGAGCAATGGTGGGGCCAGGAGGAGCAATGGAGAGGGCCAGGAGGAGTGATGGAGGGGCCAGGTGGAGCGATGAAGGGGCCAGGTGGAGCAATGGAGGGGCCAGGAGGAGCAATGGAGGGGCCAGGAGAAGCGATGGAGGGGACAGGAGGAGCGATGGAGGGGACAGGAGGAGCGGGGACAGGATGAGAGACGGAGGAGCGGGAACAGGAGTAGAGACGGAGGAGCCGGGACAGAAGGAGAGATGGAGGAGCGGTGACAGGAGGAGAGACAGAGGAGAGGTGACATGAGGAGCGGTGACAGGAAGAGAGATGGAGAAGCGGGAACAGGAGGAGCGGGGACAGGAGGAGAAACAGAGGAGTGGGGACAGTTGAAGCGGTGACAGGATGAGTCATGACAGGAAGAGCGGTGACAGGAGGAGAGATGGAGGAGCGGGGACAGGAGGAGAGGTGACGGGAGGAGAAACAGAGGAGTGGGGACAGGAGGAGAGACTGAGGGGCCAGGCAGAGCAATGGAGGTGCGAGGAGGAGTGATGGAGGGGCGAGGAGGTGCGATGGAGGGGCCAGGAGGAGCGATGGAGGGGACAGGAGGAGCAATGACAGGAGGAGACATGGAGGAGCGGGGACAGGAGGAGAGATGGAGGAGCGGGGACAGGAGGAGCGGTGACAGAACAAGCGGTGACTGGAAAAGCGGTGACAGGAGGAGCGGTGACAAGAGGAGCAGTGACAGGAGGAGAGACGGAGGAGTGGGGACACGAGAATAAGTGACAGGAGGAGAGACGGAGGAGCGGTGACAGGAGGAGCGGGGACAGGAGGAATGGTGACAGGAGAATGGTGACAGGAGGAGCTGTGACAGGAGGAGCAGGGACAGGAGAAGCGACAGAGGAGCTGTGACAAGAGGAGCGATGACAGGAGGAGAGACCGAGGAGTGGTGACAGGAGGAGAGACGGAGGAGAGGTGACAGTAGGAGAGATGGAGGAGCAGTGACAGGAGGATTGGGGACAGGAGGAGAGACGGAGAAGCAGTGACAGGAGGAGCGGTGTAGTTCACTCACATTGACTGAACAAGTTCTGTCAGTCACAGTATGTCAACTACATACATATTCTAGAATACCCGAATCGGGCCACCATCTAGTATACTGATTGTAAGACGGACTTTGGCATTATAAGACGGACCCCATTTAACATTACAAATTTTTTTTTTCTTTTCCCTCACCAAATTTGGCGGTGCGTCTTATAAAGCAAAGAAAATGGTAAATGAGATGTTAAGATTTATGCGCAGGACATACCGTATCAGACTATAAAACACACTTTTTTTTACCAGAAAAACTCCTGCTAAAAAGTGTATGCAACTTATAGCCCTGGAGGCAGCTTCCTGTGATGAAGGAGAACTCATCTGATCTCACTGCAGTTGTGTGTGATTATAACTAACGTAGTACAGCACATTACAAGCCCATTTTCAGCTGCAGTTCTCCGATCAGAGTGCTGTTTGTTGCAGAGCTGTGCCTGAGTATATAACAAACACTTCTTCAATATCCATGTTACAGGCAGCCAATGTGGGGAGAAGGACAGTACAGATGATCCGTTGTACTGTAGATCAATTTTAATTCACTTTAAAGGGGTTGTCCAGGCTTTTGCTGTAATTGATATGTGTATCTAGGCTGCATAATGTTGACAGTTTGTAATATACATGCCTTCAACATTTTGCATAGTTACCTAGATATCACATATTTGCGTCAGACAGGGAATGTCAAGGGGGCGTGTTTGTATTGGAACCTGCATGGAAATGGAAACTGGTCGTTTCCTCCCATTCTACTACAAACACGCCCCCTCCCCCACTCTACACTATGCCCAGCCACCCCCAGGATTCTACGGCTGTCACAACCCCTAATGTCACCACCCACCCTGATTGTACACAGTGGTCCCCACTGCACTGAAACACTGTGCTGTGAAGGTGACCCTGTGGGCTCTGTGCAGGGGAGCCGAGGTCCGCACTGCGCAGCCCGGGTCTCTGTGCTGTGGAGCTCAATACTTCTATCCATACCTCCCGTACCATAGAGCACAGAGCCGATGGAGCAGTCCTCTTTATACCGTAGCTCTATGGTACTGGAGGTATGGAGAGAGAAGCATCGGGCTCCACTGCAGAGTCCCGAGCTGCAGAGTGCGGACCTCAGCTCAGACCCCACAGGGTGAGCGCACACACATGCAGTGGTCCCCACGGCACTGACACAGTGTGCCGAATCGCCTTCACAGCAGCAAATTCAGCACAGTGTCAATGGAGCAGGGGACCGCTGCATACAATGGGGGTGGGTGGTGACATTGGGGGCTGGGGAGGGCCTATAGGATCCCGGGGGTGGTCGGCCATAGCGTAGAGTGCGGGAGGGGGTGTATTTGGAGGAGACTAGGAGGAAATGACCAGTTTCCATTTCCATGCAGGCTCCAATACAAACACCCCCCCGGATGTTCTCTGGCTGCCACAAATATGTGATATCTAGGTAACCCTGCAAAATGTTGACGGCATGGACAGTTACAAACTGTCAACATAGGTACACATATGAACTATAGCAAAAGCCCGGACAACCCTTTTAATGGGAGTTGAGCTGCAGTTCTAGAGGAAAGCCACTACACACTACACAGAGCTGTGCTGATCCTGGGTCTGAACATGTGTAATTCAGGCAGGCCATGGGTCTTGCAAAGTAGTCTTCAGTATTGAGTGGACCTCCACTGACCTGATATTGCTCAAAAAAAACCTTGATCAATGACAACCTCTTTCATCAATGAGGCCCCAAGAATTTCTTAGAAGAATTCAGGTTGCTATTGTGAAAAAAATCTGATACTGAGCTATAGGTAAATCATCGAGATGTTCCCTTAGTGTTCTTATTCAGTAATTGCATCACTCCAAATAATAACGAGAGTATATTAGTGCCCTAATATAAAAGAATTCATGCACACATAGGGTGTTTCATACAGTACTGTGCAAAAGTTTTAACCAGGTGTGGAAAAAAATGCTACAAAGTAAGAAGGCTTTCAAAAATGTAAATGTTAATAGTTTATTTTTATATTTTAACAAAATGTAAAATGACTGAAAAAGAGAATGCATAGACATTACAGACCTATATACACATGCATTCATAAAAAGAATCTGCTCATGCATGTACACATGTATGTACACATATTTTCTACATGTATGTGTATATAACATATACTAGTGCATCTCAATGAATTAGAATATCATTACAAAGTTAATTTATTTCAGTAATTCAATACAAAAAATGAAACGCAATTACTATATAGAATCATTACAGAGTGATCTATTTCAAGTATTTATTCCTGTAAATGTTGATGATTATGGCTTGCAGCCAATGAAAACCCAAAGGTTACTATTTCAGAAAATTAAAGTAGGGAGGATGAAGGGTTAAAAACCGCGCTGCCGTATTCCACGAGACATCAAAGGGTGAATATAATATTGGTTTAAGTCAACGTGTTTCAGGTCTCCCCGAAACGCGCTGAAACATGGCAATATTATACTTATTTTTTATGATATTCTAATTCATTTAGATACACTTGTACTACGGTATATACTGGAGTATGCTGTACACAACCATCCAAATGAATAAACTCTACAGGATTTGCATTACTTTATACAATCATATATATTTATTTTCAAATTATCAAATTTAGTGTTGCCATTACTACCACTATGGTATAATCTTACAAGTGCCATTACTTTTTACTCTTTCTGCAGTCCCAGGAGCCAATAAAGACACTGGACCTCAATGAGTGTAGTGCGGTACAATTTGACTACTCACAGGCAAGAGTGAATTGTTTTTGGTATGTGCTTAGTATATTGCCAATATCACTGATTTTATATATATATTACTATTTATATGACTCTCTATATATGTCGATAAAACTGATGATTAACCCTCTAATTTTGTATTATGGTTACATTCAGCTACTCAATACTCCTGGACGTAAGAAGAAAAATTCTAACAGGGCTCTACACCTCCTGTATGCTATTTACATTTTAATCTATTCTTAACATATAAAAAGTCTACACTCTCTATGTAAAAAAATCATACCAAGAAGAGCCATTTCAGAACTTTTCCTTCTTTAATGTCACCCATAATCATCTGTACAAATCAATTGAGAAATGCATTGAAATCTATTCAGTTGGAAAAAAAATGAATTAAAATAATGTTTTTGCCACTGCCACCTTGTTAAAATGACATTTGAATTTATGCCAGCATACAGTAGAAGTCAAACAGCGTGGCACAGCTAGAATAGGCAATCTTTCGCCATTCTGCCTTGCAGTAGCCGATCCAAATCTGTCCGATTGCATGGGTATCTCGTGTGTACAGCCCTCTTCAGATCAATCCACAGTTATAACATAGGATTCATGTCTGGGCTTTAGCTGTGCTATTCCAAAATGTTGATCTTCTTCTGGTGAAGCTATTCTTTTATTGATTTGTGGTATGCTTAGGGTTGTTATTGTGCTGAATGGTGAAATTCCTCATCATCTTCAGCTTTTAGCAGAGGCATGAAGGTTTTGTTGCACAATTACCAGATATTTGGAATTGTTCATGATTCCCTCCACCTTGAAGAAAACCTCAGTTACAGCTGCTGAAAAAATAATAATGCTGCCTCCACCATGTTCACTGTAGGTATTATGTTCTTTTGTTGATGTGCAGTGTTGGCTTTGCACCAAACATACCTTTTGGAATAATAGTCAAAAAGGTTCCTAATGAGGAGACCAAAGCATGTTTTCTCAGATGCTTCAGGCAGACTTGATGTAGGTTTTGGCAAAACATAACCAGGCTTGGATATTTTTTTGTGAGAAATGGTTTCTGTCTTGCCACCTACCCTCACAGGCCAGACGTATGAATAATAGATTGTTGTCGCATGCAGTACACAACCAGTGCTTTCCAATAACTCTTGCAGCTCTTAAGGTACCGTTACACAGCACGATGTTGCATGCAACATCGCTGTAATTTTGCTGATTCAGCAAAGTAGTAGCAACACTGCTGGAGCATCGTGCTGTGTAACACCACGATTTATCGCTGGTTGCAAGTTGCCAGGTTTGAGGACATTGTCCTAAAACCTGGCAACTTGCAACCAGCAAATTGATGGTTAATTGCTGTGTAACATCGCAACAGCGATGTTGCCAGAAATTCCGCCTATTCGCTGCATTGAAGCATATCGCTTGCTGGGTTGTTCCCACCCTACGAGCGATCGCTGCTTCAACATCGCAGCGGCGTCCCAGGCAACATCTGCCTGTGTGACACCTACGCAGCGATGTCAGAAGCGAGCACACACCCGCGGCATCGCGTCCGACATCGCTGCGGTGTTGTATCGTGTAACGGTACCTTTAGTGTTTTTGTAGACCACTTGGTAGCCTCCAAGACCAATTTTCTTTTTATCTTTTTATCAATTTTGAGATGTCCAGCTTTAGGTAATTACACTGTTGTGTCAAATATAAGCCACTTCTTGATAGCTGTATTCACAATGTTCCATTTTATATCTGTTATGATTGTGCAGCAACTCACATAGGAATATTGGTCTAACACTAAACAAACTGCAACTGACCCAGCTCGTTCCTGCATAGACTACGGTTCCTAAACCCACAGTCCGTAATGGCCCCTGCACAAGCTTTAATAGCCTTATTACACACTTAAGCTCCCTTCACACTGAGATCGCTAGCGAGATCACTGCTGAGTCACAAGTTCTGTGATGCAACAGCGACCTCAACATCAATCTCGCTACGTTTGACACATAGCAGCGATCAGGTCCCTACTGTGAGATCACTGATCGTTACAAACCATTCTGGACCATTTTTTGGTCGTCGTGCTCCCGCTGGGCAACGTGCATCACTGTGTTTGACAGGGACAATGACCAATGATCTCAACACTACACCTGAGAGTGACAAGGTCCCAACGACCACTGTAACATTGCTGCGTCGCTGGTGAGATCTGAATGTTTGACATCTCACCAGCGATCAGTACAGAAGCACCAGCGATCCCTACCAGGTCGGATCGTTGTCGGGCTTGCTGGTGCGTTGCCAAGTGTGATGGTACCCCAAGAGGAGACTAATTGGGCATGACTTCCTAATTTGCCATCAAGGTTTGCGTCCATAAGGGAGGGGTGGGGGTGGGGGGGAGAACAATGATATTCCTTTACTGTCTTGTAAGCCATTTTTAGACAATGGCGTTTGCTGTAAAATTCAGCTTAGAAATTTTAGGAAAATCTCACTAGATCACCTAAGGTTTTATCGGGTTAATAAGAATCACTTTAAATGTCAGCTATGTACTAATATTTAACACGTGATTTGATCAATCTGACAATTAATCCCAATTTTAGGAGCGGCTTCACACTTATGTAAGTACAATTTGATGGATTTTTATAGATTATGGGTGGCATTAAATGTGCCAAAAGGTCTAAAAAAAATGTTTTGGGATGATTTTTTTACCTGACAAAATCTCATTTTAACAGGAGTGTGAAGACTTTTTATGTCCACTGATCTTTAGTAGAGCATGGGCTCCTTTGCTCCTGACTTGCTGTTTGTCATGCTGATACTCTCCTAATGATTGACAATTTGGACAGTGGCATGGCTGATCTGTATGCCCAAACTATGCACTTTCCCATGCTGCAAGCACAGGCAATTTTACCTGACCAGCATCAAAGGAGCGCAGGGGCACTTAAGGTGGCCAGATTCAGCCTTACATCCATCTTCAGTGCAGCGCTTACAAGATCTATAGCAAAAGTTTGAAGGAGCTACACTTCTTGCCTAGGAGACTAGCCACCTCATATAGACTGGAGTGGTAGCTGGTAACTTAGGTAATAGACATTTATTATATTAAATATGCCTATATCTTCAGAATGGAGAGGATTGTTAATATCAAGAAAATGGCAAAGTGGCTTGGTTGACAAGAACTTTGCATATTTGTATTTTTGGTAATGTTGAAAATAAATCTAGAAGTTGCTGATGAACATCTGAGCCCCCTTTAGCACTCTCTGATGGCTGTGCACCTGCACAGACACAATAGGGCAAATTTATACAATTTATTTCTGCAAATGTCTAGTCTAAATTCACACCACCTATTTATCAGCTTGAGGTCCTGTCACACACAACGATGTTCCATCGATCCCGACAGCGATAATGACCTGCCGGGATCGCTGGAGCGTCGTTACCTGGTCGCTGGGGAGCTGTCAAACAGGCAGATCTCCCTAGCGATCAGGGACCTGGGAGCCACCTCCCACATCGCTGCAAACAATGTTACCTGCGCCCTCCCTGCTAAGCTCAGCTTGTAAGCAGGGAGGAAGCTGGTAACTATGATAAACACTGGGTATCCAGGCAGTGCGCGCTGCATAGATACCCACTGTTTATCTTAGTTACCAGTGTCCTCCCTGCTTACAGGCAGCGCTAGGCAGGGAGGAAGCTGGTAACTATGCTAAACACCGGGTATCCAGGCAGCGTGCCCTGCCCAGATACCCGGTGTTTACCATGGTTACCAGCCTGTGATGTCATTGATCGCTGGTCTCTCGCTGTCACACGCAGCAATGCGTGCTGACCAGCAGGAGACCAACGACCAAAAAATGATCCTGAGCCCTTTCAGCAACCTCACAGCAGGGGCCTGATCGCTGCTAGATGTCACACATAGCAACATCGCTGGAGAGATCGTTGTAACGTCACAGTTACAATGATCTCGCTAACTATCTCGTTATGTGTGACTGGGGCTTTAGGCTCATTTAGACAACAATAGAGTTTTCTCGAGCTTACATAATAAAGAGTCCAAAACATTCAGCCAATGGATGGCATCAGAGTACATTCAATTTTATTTCACAAACCCATGGACTTGCTTTTGCAAAAAAAATTGTGTATGTCCCTGTGATATGAACAACCTCCATAGAGAATAATAAAAATCATGGATAGAACATATATGAGAGAAACTAATGTCTTAATGAGCTCTTACAATGTCACATAAATATGCGCCACATTCTTGAATATCTTTATTTTGTGCTTTGTATCGTACAAGAAGCCATATCTCTTTCCACATACTCTATGCCTCCTTTTCAGAGAGTTCAAGCCCCTACTCAAGGAAGTTGTAAAAAGTATTTAAAACACATTATAAATATTCTGCAAGTGACAAAAGACGCTTTTTGGTGCAAGTTATCCTGTTAAATATAACATTAAGGACTAAGCTGAAAAAGTTCCAAATAACCTGTTGTGTAAGCTTCTAGCTGACTGTGCTGTTTCTTCACAGTTTAGTGTTTCCTATGAGGACTTACTACCTCTGTGCAAAGACCGGAGCTGAAGCAGATGAATGGATCAAGATTATAAGGTGGAAAATGGTGAGAAATTAAGAATTTACACAAATGGATTTTGACTCTTGGTCATACATTGTACTTTCTCCAAAATATTTTTCAGCAGCTGTCTAAGGCTGTGTTCACACACTGCGTTTTCGCAGCATTTTTTCTGCAACAAAAATTTTTTGTAAACAAAAATCTCTTAGGGTACCGTCACACCTATCCACATCGCTGGAGATATTACCTGCGACGCACGGGAGCGCACACGTTTTTGGCGCCCTGCCAGCATTGCCGTCGCGTGTTTACACGCGGCGATACCTCTAGCGACGCACCGGCGATGCTACAGGCGACATGCCGCTGGGGTGTCCATAAACCCCAGCGGCGATCCTGTAACCTGGGAGCCCATGGCTCCCATCACCTGTAACATCGGCGATCGCCCGAGAGGGCTCCCCTGGTTTCAGAGCGGTGCTGCGAAACCAGACGACCACTATAAAGCAATTTTTTTGCCTCATTATCGCCCCTTTACACTATGCGTCGCAGCGGCGCTGTCGCCGGCGATAGGCCACGCCCTTGCGTCACCTGTGAAATCACCGGTGAAGTGTCCAGGTGTGACGGTACCCTAAGGGGAGGGAACTAGCCGCGGTCCTGAAATAACTGCGGCGTGCGGCCGCAGGTGTCCAGTTCCTGGATCCTCCCGGATCGGGGCAATCTGGCCCCATAGGCTTCCATGCTAGGGAGCGTCAGATTGCACCAGATCCGGGAGGATCCGGTTTGGGGAGATTTTTCTCCTCGGACACAAAAATCGTGCATGCAGCGTTTTTGTGTCCGGGTGAAAAATCCGAGTCCTCCCACATTCACCCGGACACGTGGAAACTGGATAGCAGGTAGCAGCCAATCGGCTCCATCCGGCCCCATAGGCAAACTATGGGGCTGAAATGTGATCCGGGCCTATCCAGTTCTCATTGGATCGGCCCGGATCACAAAAATCATGATGTGAAACCAGCCTTATCTACCGGATAAAATAAATTCCCTTTTAAAAGTAGTCACTCCAATGACATATAACTCAACAAAAAGGAGAGAAATACCCTTTCTTTTTAGGAATGATTGATAAAATTAAGTCAAAATACAAATAAATTCCAATTCTTTATTTATATTTCATATCAAACTATTAAAATTATTGCACAGAGCATTCCCTCATATGGGACCAATCATATTACAGCCTAAACAGTATATATTATATATTACATAGTACATGTTATACTCAACAATTCATTCTATCACTGTAGTGTAGTATATATTTCACGTTGTATCCACTACTGGCAAGATCTAATGGACTTCCAGATACATAGGCCAAACCTTTTCAATCTTAGGTAGCTACCCACAAACTATCAATCCCTATTGGGTAATATCTATGTTGTTGTAGAGTAGCAACTATTGTGAACTAAGGCCCGATCAATCGTCCAACCTTATTAGATAGTTATTAGTTAGAGCATATACCTGATAGAACCTGCTGTGCTGCAATGATGTCCCCTCTCCCCTACGTCCGTTTCGCACCTCGCTTCTTCCGGGGGGCGTGCAATAATTTTAATAGTTTGATATGAAATATAAATAAAGAATTGGAATTTATTTGTATTTTGACTTAATTTTATCAATCATTCCTAAAAAGAAAGGGGATTTCTCTCCTTTTTGTTGCCTTATCTACCGGATGCCAGAATACTTGCGGCAAGACTGCATTCGGCCTAATGCCTTCCCTATGGGACTTGCATACATGTGCAGCACTTGTGGTTTTGTCGCGATCCAGCCAATCCGGCGCTTGCGGTAATTGGCAAAAACCGCAGCTATCAGCGATTTTTTGACTCACCGCAAGTGCCGCAAGTACAAAACCACAAGTGCTGCACATGTATGCAAGTCCCATAGGGAATACATTAGGCCGAAAGCAGTCTTTCCGCAAGTGTTCTGGCTATCGGCAGATGTAGCAAAATGCCGGATCTGCCGTAAATGCCAAGAAACACTGATGTGAAAGAAGCCTTACAGATGTATCCCTGCGTTTTTGTGCACTTCGGTTTTGTTGCATTTTTTTTTTACCACAGTTTTGCTGTGTTTTTACCTCGGTTTTCTAGTTTTGGTTCCCAACTGAAAATATAGTGATTTTCAAGCTGTAACATTACAAAGCCAAGACAAAAACACAGCAGAGTAATGACATGCTCATTCCTTCAAAAACGCAGCAAAATGTCACGATGGTTTCTCTTACTTAGGAGACTTGTGACTGGTTTGGGACTTCAGTCTCTCTTCTGTATTGAGACTTCTTAGTAAACGTTTTTCTTTTCTTTGGCAGTGTTAGAGTTAATGTCAGTTGCTCTTGCTAGCCAGGTGTGGCTACTTTGTGATCACTCCAATATCCTTTATATGGTCACATGTTCCAGCAATATTTGCTGGTGATTGAACTCACTCCTGGCCTGGCTACCTGAGGGGTAGATAGTACTCTGGAGAGCTGTTCATTGCCAAGCCATCTGCTGTCTTGGTGTTTCGCAGCAGGCGTGAAGTTGCCTTGTTGTTTCCCTGTCTGTGTCCCCTTCCCTTCTTGTCTTGTTTATTGCAGTGGTTGGTACTAGTGCTCCCGCTGGCCATCTCCCTATTGAGGGTTTACATCAGGGCCACCGAGGGCATAGGTATCCTGCTTGGCAACAAGGCGAAAGAACCCATATAGGAAAGGTAGGGAAATCAGGGTAAAGTTGCAGGTGAGCGCAGAAGGTGTCTTTTTCCCCGTTCCCCATTAGCAGGGCCCCCCATAGTATTTGTTCCCCCCGGTATTTCCCCAGTCTGTTGTTGTGGGTACTGCACTGGACATCGTTGTTCCGTGTGCCACTGTCACGCATTATGTCCAGAGGCTCCCAAGTCTGGCATGACACAAAAACCATGCAGGTTTCAATTTCCAACAGGATATAAAACCAATGTGTGTGCACAACTTTTACTGAATCACATTATTTGCTGGGAATTAAACATGTAGGTTTAGATTAGCATAGATTCGCATAAACCAAGGTAAAAACGCACTAAAAAACTGCAGGAAAAATGCCCTGTGTGAACATAGCCTAAGGGTACCGTCACACGTCACGATATCGCAAACGATATCGCAGAAACTACCTGTTTCTTGAGGCGTGGCTACGATATCCAAACGATATCGTAGCGTGTGACTCCTACATACGACGACGATAATGCGTCGTATTGTTCATCGCAGATTTCTGAACATGTTCAGGAATTTGACGATTTACAACCGTACGATCTGCTGCATCGTGCTATGTGACACCTGTATAACGATTGTATTGACGATTTCACCTATTCCTGACAATGGCTGCTCTTGATCGCAGAGTACTGCCAACGATCACTGGCACGTTTCCAAATTGAAGATCGTAAATGACATCTTTGCTTGTGACACCGCACAAGCGATATCGCAGAATTGTTCATGCAATCTCTATCACGTGACTTCTCAGACAATATCGTTTGCGATATCGTGACTTGTGACGGTACCCTAAGGGTGAGTGTACATGATCAAGAGTGCCAGCGTTCTGTATGTAGCTTGTGTTCTCTTGTGGAGATGCTAGCATCCTGTACAGGAAAAGCTAGCATCTGTGCCCACAATCTTGATTACTGATGCAGCATATATTTGCTGTATTCTACTGCTGAGAACACTTGCGTCTCAGCAAGAATAAATTGATGTACTGCAGCTCAGAAACCTGCGCTACTTGTCAGTTTATGGAGCGTCTAAAAGAAGCACGGTAGGCATGAGATTTCTATAAATCCATCCACTGTGCTGGTATTGTACAACACAGCATTTTAGAAAACACGATGCAGCCAATACGTTGCTAATCCTGATGATGTGCACGTAACCCAATTTGTCTAATCTCAGATGAAAATAAAGACCGGTGATGTTTAGTTTAGTCTTGGAAAACGTTGCTCTTGCTTATTTAGGCTACTTTCACATTTGCGTTCCCCTCCGCAGCGTTCTGCGGAGGGGAGCCGCAATGTGATCGCAGCACCGCCAGCCCCTTATCTTTATAATGGGAGCGCACGGTGCTGCGCTTGACTGCGCATGACCGTGCGCACCCATTCACTCCCATATGTGATCTGTGTGCAGGCGGATGCTTGCGCACAAATCACCCAGTCTCTCCGCACCAGAAATGCAACAGAATGCTGCGGAGGGGAATGCAAATGTGAAAGCACCCTTATATACAAAGAACTGAGCTGTGAACTGGAGGAGTGAACTCACTAGAGGTCATCTAGCAGGATAGAAATATTTTACCTTCCATTATGTATCTACTCCCCATTTCCCTGCAGTAGGATACATAACACTCTCTCCATAAGTGATCTTTTTTTGTTCGTGTACAGGCATAACTACATATATCTTTAGATTGTAGCCCATCTGTTCCTAATATGTTCTCTTACTGTTCTAGTCTCAAATAAGAAGGCAAACAACGAGAAGATAATCGGCACCAAGAAGAGTCACTCAGAAGACCTTGCTGCTGGGACCAGGACACACATACATCAGAATTGGACATTTACATTTTTAAATTTACGTTCTCTATTATTTTATACAAAGAAGAAGATATCATTATTCTTGGAGAGTAATACTTGTGATTGCATTATTAACTGACAGATACCATAATGCTCAGAAAACATGGACTGGTTCTGATCCTCAAAACTCTTCTACAACATTAATGGAAATTATAATATATATAAATATACAGTACAGACCAAAAGTTTGGACACACCTTCTCATTCGAATTGTTTTCTTTATTTTCATGACTATGAAAATTGTAAATTCACACTGAAGGCATCAAAACTATGAATTAACACATGTGGAATTAAATACTTAACAAAAAAGTGTGAAACAACTGGAAATATGTCTTAATTCTAGGTTCTTCAAAGTAGCCACCTTTGCTTTGATTACTGCTTTGCACTCTCTTGGCATTCTCTTGATGAGCTTCAAGAGGTAGTCACCGGAAATGGTCTTCCAACAGTCTTGAAGGAGTTGCCAGAGATGCTTAGCACTTGTTGCCCTTTTGCCTTCACACTGTGGTCCAACTCACCCCAAACCATCTCGATTGGGTTCAGGTCTGGTGACTGTGGAGGCCAGGTCATCTGGTGTAGCACCCCATCACTCTCCTTCCTGGTCAAATAGCCCTTACACAGCCTGGAGGTGTGCTTAGGGTCATTGTCGTGTTGAAAAATAAATGATGGTCCAACTAAACCAATCCGGATGGAATAGCATGCTGCTGCAAGATGTTGTGGTAGCCATGCTGGTTCAGTATGCCTTCAATTGTAAATAAATCCCCAACAGTGTCACACCTCCCCCACACCATCACACCTCCTCCTCATGCTTCACAGTGGGAACCAGGCAAGTAGAGTCCATCCGTTCACCTTTTCTGCATCATACAAAGACATGGTGGTTGGAACCAAAGATCTCAAATTTGGACTCATCAGACCAAAGCACAGATTTCCACTGGTCTAATGTCCATTCCTTGTGTTCTTTAGCCCAAAAAAGTCTCTTCTGCTTATTGCCTGTCCTTAGCAGTGGTTTCCTAACAGCTATTTTACCATGAAGGCCTGCTGCACAAAGTCTCCTCTTAACAGTTGTTGTAGAGATGTGTCTGCTGCTAGAACTCTGTGTGGCATTGACCTGGTCTCTAATCTGAGCTGCTGTTAACCTGCGATTTCTGAGGCTGGTGAATCGGATGAACTTATCCTCTGCAGCAGAGGTGACTCTTGGTCTTCATGTGAGCCAGTTTCTTGATGGTTTTTTGCAAGTGCACTTGGGACACTTTCAAAGTTTTCCCAATTTTTCGGACTGACTGACCTTCATTTCTTAAAGTAATGATGGCCACTCGTTTTTCTTTACTTAGCTGCTTTTTTCTTGCCATAATACAAATTCTAACAGTTTATTCAGTAGGACTATCAGCTGTGTATCCACCAGACTTCTGCACAACACAACTGATGGTCCAAACCCCATTTATAAGGCAAGAGATCCGACTTATTAAACCTGACAGGGCACCAGGGGCTGGCTGGTGGAGCTTTTCACAGGTGGCAGTCTGACCTGCCCAGCCCTGAGGAGCGTGGGGGGAATGTCTGGGTGCTATCGGATCCAGTTGGGGATGATGTGCACTCGGATCCGGCGGGGAGAAGAGCGGGGGGGGTGGGATGGGGGTGATATTGTATCCAGCGGGGTGAAGAGCAGGGGGGGTTGCGATCGGATCCGGCAGGGACGCTCACCACGCACAATCACGCTGTGTCTTTGCAGCAGCAAGGCCGCACAGCAAGGCCGGCCAGCCCATTTGATTAAAGGGGCAGCCCAAAATTAGGGCAAAACCACCAGCCTGGGGGGCACTTGCCCCCCAGCCACCTGGGCCAGTCCGCCCCCTGCAGGGCACACCTGTGAAGTGAAATCCATTTCCGGTGACTACCTCTTGAAGCTCATCAAAAGAATGCCAAGAGTGTGCAAAGCAGTAATCAAAGCATAAGGTGACTACTTTGAAGAACCTAGAATATAAGACATATTTTCAGTTGATTCACACTTTTTTGTTAACTATATTATTCCACATGTGTTAATCCATAGTTTTGATGCCTTCAGTGTGAATCTACATTTTCATAGTCATGAAAATACAGAAAACTCTTTGAATGAGAAGGTGTATCCAAACTTTTGGTCTGTACTGTATATATATATATTTTTTTTTAAACATGTCTACCATTAGCTGTTTAGCCTCATGCAGAGCTAGAATAGCATTTAAAATGGAATTCCAGATAGTACAAGTTAGGCTTGCTTCACATCACGAAGATGCCACTGATAACCACGGATCCGTGTTTTCCACGGATCTGTCATCAGTTAGCAGAGATAGGGCTGTACCTTACTTCTGAGTATGCGCAGTACAGCAAATCGGATATGTTTTACTCCCATGTTATGTAACGCAGAACGCAATGGATCCGTTGCGGATCAATGGTGTCCAATTTGAGTGACGGAGACCAAAATCGTAGCAGGCTACGATTTTGGCTCAGTGACTAAATCGTACAGCCATGGATGGTGCTGAAATCGGATGCCAATAGGGACACATTCGATCCGTTGCCTATAGGGATACATGGGAGGCAAAATTGGATCCGTGTGTATCAGTTTTGAAACGGATACACACGGATGCAGCAAAATTGTGATGTGAAGCCATTCTTACCAGCTCTGTTGGGGTGCAAATGCTGTGACCACCACCAATTGCTAGAAAAGCAACTTTGCCTATTGAATCTGGTATGGTACTGCTGGAAGTGGCTGAGTATAGCTTTCACTTTCAATCCTATACACCAGAGGTTCCCAACTCCAGTCCTCAAGGCACACCAACAGTGCAGGTTTTCAGGTTTCCTTAGTATTGCACAGGTGATAATTGAATCACCTGCACTGGGTGATCCAATTCTAAGGAAATCCTGAAAACCGCACTGTTGGTGTGCTGAGGACTGAGTTGGGAACCTCTGCTATACACTATTCTGTCAATCGATGAGGGTGTTAGTGCTTGGACCCCTGCTGGTAATCACTGTTGCTGTGTGATTTATGATTATGAAGCTGTCCCAACTCTTCCCCAACTGAAGAGGCTGGTAGAAACAAGGACTGCTTGACACGCCTGATCTTTTTCTCCCACAGGGGATAAGCCATGTTAAAGGCGTCTGGCAGTGAGCAGAACTTGTATGTGAATGGGGGAGTTAGGAAGAATACCTGACAGCTACTGTAGGTTTATAGACATCTTTATATACTTTTTTTCTGAAAATTACAGATCCGCTGTTTAGTTAAAGGGATTCTGTCACCTGGTTTTTGCTATCCCATCTGAGAGCAGCACAATGTAGAGACAGAGACCCTGATTTCAGCGATATATCACTTACTGAGGTGTTTGCTGTCATTTTGATAAACTTACTATTTTCTCTGCTGCAGATTTAGCAGTTCATAAATGTGCTGGACTACCTGCAGCAGGACAATTAGTCTCTAATGATATTTCCAGTTGATCAAGCAGTGATATTATCAAAACTACACTGACCAGCCCAGTAAGTGACATATCGCTGGAATCAGGATCTCTGCCTTACATTATGCTATTCTCAGATTAGGTGGCAAAAACCTGGAGACAGATTCCCTTTAATCCTTTGGATGCCGAAAGCAAAATTAGTAGGGTAAAAGATGGCTCTACACTTACACCATTCTTAATGAACACGTGTTAAAGGAGTTGATTGAGCTTATAGTATTGATTACCTATTGTTAGGATAGTTTCATCAAATTTGCTCTTACTTAGGCCTTTTTCGTATGGCTAACATTCATAATCCACGTACGGACCAGTCGAGCATCTACTGTACCAAACTGAACAGTCTAATACATGCCTATGAGGATGTTGAGATCGGGTTAGGAAAACCATGGCTGATGTGGGCAGAGCAGTCTATTTCGATCACAAATGAAACTAACCTTATGGGAATAGAAGCTGATCCTTTAGGACCAAGCATTGCCTGCTACAAATGGAATGAAACCTGTGCAGTTCAACTCATTTCAATGTTTAGTTTACATCAGATTGCCAAAGGTAATAAGAGCTGACTGGTTTGTGTTATGAGGGTACAACCCCCACCCAATTTATACTGATGACCTACTATATGGATAGGTCTTCCATAGATTGTAGCAGGCCAAGGTGTATCTTGGGTGGCCTCTGCAGCGACCCTTACCTGTTACAACCTATTAGTTTGTTGAACTTTTTGAATACAATGTAACATTGTAGTAAATATCCAAACTAATAACTATATACTGTATCTATGGTGTAAAATGGAAGAATGTTTACTGTTTATTATACAGATGCAAAAACTGTGCAAAGAGAAATAAAATATATATGTACTTTTTACATACTCATTTGTTCTTCTAAGCACTTGCTGCCTCTCTAGAAGGATGTGAGGTACCACAGAAGATGTGCATTATAAAGGCAATGTGAAGAATAAAGCAAAGACTTTTACCGTTTAAAGGGAAGGTCCAATATTGTAACTAATTATTGATTTCTCTCTGTGATGACTTGTAACAAGCCCTATATAGTTGGATTCAGTAGTAATATTAACATGTATTTTCACCGCACTCCTTGGTAACCTACTCAATTGTTGATTGACATCGGCCCCAGAGGTTGGACCCAACTAATCAAAATGTTCTAGCATACACTAGCAGGTTTCTATAATGTTTAATCTCAATGAATATTTGCATTCAACAATCCTCAGTTGGGAAGTGATAACGCCTTGCCATAAGTCAATGGACCCTGCAGCTATCAGTAGTATCAGCTGGGAAGCAATAGTGTCCAAAAACTATTCACCTAACTGCTAAGACAGAGTTGCAGCACAAGTGCAGCAGAGGACTCCTGAGTAGAGATGGGCAAACCCAAATATATTTTGGTTTGGCGGATCCATACAGAATTAAAAAAAAAAAGTCCGGGTTCAGGACCCAGAACCCCAAATAAGACTGTGGACCCAAACTTCAGTGCTATAAAGTGGTGGTGGTAAGGGCTGGGGGGAGGGGGGACAAAAGAAAGTGTGGCACCCCATTTAATGGTTCGGTTGCTACAGGAAAGCCTGGAGCAGGGAAGGATTTCCACATCAGGTAAACTTACACACAACACCTTCCACCCCAGAACTGAAGTGGAAGCTCTACTTGCTGACGTCAGGCAAGGTCCCCTATAAATTCAGGCCCAGGGGAGGAGTTAGGCAGTTCAGTACGGAGCAGTACTGAGGAAGACACCTGGTGTACAGTGCCACGCTAGGCGTGTGCCAGAGGAAAAGCATAGCCAGTGTGAGGTTCCAAGATTGAGGGTCGTAGGCGAGGCGAGTTAGCAAGGGGGAGCAGGGCCGTGTCATTTCGCCCCAGAAGAGCTACGTAGACAGCTCGATACCGGAGTCCGAGACTGCACGGGTCCAGTCATCCCAGCAGTAAAGACTGGAGACCAGGGAGGCTTCAAGTCTCCTGGAGCAGCACTTGAGGCACAGCCACCCAGCAGAGCCAGGACCACAGTGGATACAGCAGTGCCCGCAGCAGAGCTCTCACTGCCTGCCATATAAATGAGGACTACAGGAGAGGGTCAGGGCTTAGTTTCAGACAGGCCAGGACTAAAGCACACATACAGCGTAAAAGGAGGCCTCGTAACTCATCGGATGTGGAGATCCGAACTGCTCCTAGCCTACCCGGACTGTACCCTGGATGTCACCTTGCTCATATCATCAGTAAGGTTACGGAAACAACAGCTCTGTGTGTGGACTGTTATTGCGGCCCCTGATCCTGCTCCCTTTATAGACTGTTTGCAGCCATCATTAACTCCCGTCACTGCCCTGGGGATCCCGCTCCACCTATGGGGAGTATAACCATCCTGCTATTCCACCATCATCCAGAGGTCTGTCCCACAGCGCCAGTAACATTACCAGAACCATAGGTGGTGTCACGGACTATTTCCATCATTTTTATTATTCCCATTGACTCTTTTCAGCGAACACCAGGGCCACGGGACCGGGCACAGGCCCCATAATATCCCCCATGAAACAATGCTCGGGACCGGGCAGGTCAGCTTTTGGCATCACGAACAGGATCCCGTACCCGGTAAAACCGGGTACTGTGTGCCGTGTATTGACTGTGTTGAACTGTTAAATTGGCTGCCATAACTGCGCCACACGGAGAGTGGGAAGAAGAGGGGCATAACTGCTGAAAGGGCGCAAAGATAGGCCCCGCACTCTGCCGAAAGCCAACAAAGCGCAGCGGCCCGAATCCGTAAATGCCTGAAAGCGCTCAACTCCCCGCCTGAGGAGCCGCCGACTGCTTTCCTGGTTGAGAGAATGGCAAAAGTAAACAAAGGGGAAGTGATGGATGTCAAGGAAACGCTAATGTGGCGCCCTGCTCACACAGGTAACCATAGACTCACAACAGCACGGATGGGTTTCCACAGTGAGTACATAGACACAAACAACACCTTCCACCCCAGCACAGTAGGGGGAGCTCAACTTGCTGCCTTTAGGCAAGATACCCTATAAATACTGGTGCTGGGGGTGGAGTTAGTTAGAGTGTGCAGACGTTAGAAGAGCTATGAAGACGTTCTGGTGGTCGGTGCCGCGTTAGGCCCAGCCAGTGACCCTGAACAGCCCAAAAGTAGTCCTGCAGGGCCTAAGAGTGGGGTCGGAAGTCGAGGACAGAGAAAGAGAACAAAGTGGGAACCGAGGAGCCAGCGATAGGTTCACCCAAACAGCACACCGGAGTCAGAGTCTACTGTAGAGCACTTGGCCCAGTAGAGAATAACAGTCTACCATGGAGACTTCAGTCTCCCGGGCACCTGCACAGTCACCAACCAGGGAGTCAGGCACCGCGGAGAGAGGAACAGTGGTAGTCCATCGAGGGTGTCCCGACGACAGCACAGGTGATCAGAGAGCAGAGGAGGCCACCAAGTTTCACACGGGACAGGGGCTTCACACACACGGGGAAAGAGACAAGGAGGCCTTATACCCACTCGCTGTGGAGACCCAGAAGTGCATCCTGAATACTCGGCAGTGCCCTGGACGTTTACCTGCAACTACACCAGTAAAAGGTAAAGAAACAACCAGCGGTGTGTGTTGGTTCCTTACCCGCGCCCCTGCCATCCACAGAGACTGTCCCATTATCCAACAGACCGCCAAATCCCTGGTCCATCCCTCATAATCATCACCAAATACCCCAGGGATCTAGCTCCGCCTGTGGGGAGCTTCAACACCTAGCTGCTCATCCATCATCCCTAGAGCCCCACGCAGCGCTTGGTGCAGTCACCAGATACCACAGGTGGCATCACGATAAACTTATAAACTTTTATTCCCATTCCAACTACCCCTTTTTAGTTGACCACCAGGGCCACAGGTCTGGGCAGGCCACCAGTGACATCCCTACCGCAGCGGAGACCCCAAATACCCGAGTCCCCATACTCTGGGCTAATCACTAATTTTGGAGCAGCCCCAGCACCTGGAGCTGTGGCACCGATTGTGCTGCTCTCCCTGCCGCATGTCCCGGGAATGGCGTGGTTACCACAATATGATGGCAAACCCGAAATGCTGGCTGGGTTCAGGAAAAAGATATGTAATGCGCTGGATTTGTATGCAATGTCTGGCAAATAAAGGGCGTCTGTTGTGCTTGGACAGTTAACAGGTGCAGCAGAGTGTGAAGCCGAGTATTGGTCAGATGCAGCTAAAGATTCAGAAATCCAAATATTTAATAAAAGACTTGCTTTTAAAACCCGCACTGAGGCAGAGTTGAGAATGAGGTTTTACCACTGCAGACAGAAGCCGCAGGATAGCATTCAAGAGAATGCCTTGAACCTCCAGGAAGCGCTGCGGGTCTTAAAACACATAGACCCTATCATTGTGTGGGAGAAGGATAAAATGCTGACTGAACAGTTTATTCAGGGATTGCATTCACCCACCGATCGTACTCAGCTGCACCTATGGGCCCTAGAACACCCTGACGTACAGTAGACTTTGTAGTTCTGAAGGACCGGGCTATTAGAGCACTACAAATCCCTGTGAACCCTGACCCTGCACTTTAGCCGCAGCCAGCTAGCACCTCTTCCTTGGAGGTGGTGCTCCCTTCCTTTACCACAGCAGGGACTAAAGGACAGACTGTAACACTTGATGCTCCTGAGAGCTGCTGCATCTGGGATTGCAAGCTAAGCAAGATTGTGGCCATGAACTTAAAGGCCACGCAGCTCAGACCAGAACCCAAGTCGTCAGGAGAGATCCAGCTTGCCAACAGCCCCAAGGACGTCCCGTGGATGCAAAGAAGGAGGATCCCACCGTTCAGAGGAAGAACCAGCGATCACTACGACTTATCAGGACAACCCATCTGCTACCGTTGCAATGAGGCGGGCCATTTTGCCAGATCATGTACTTTAAACCAGCAATACCTAGGGCTAAGGGCCCCAGGAATAAGACCAGGCACGTCTGACTGCCGTTTTAGGTATGTGGGAGGACGGCCAATCTTATCTATCACGCTGGATGGTATTCCCACATCTGCAGTACTGGAAACCGGCTCGCAGGAGACCACAATACCACATATCCTTTACAAAAGATTTTGGGCCGATTCTGAGCTCGTCGACCGGACCTTACTATTTATGATGTAATGGACTACTAGTAAAACAAGTATGGTTCAGGGAAATAGCAATAAAAGTGGGGAGGGTGGAGTTAAAGCATCAAGGACTTATTGTGGTTGAAACTGATCGCGGGAGAAAAACCCACAAATGATACTAGGCACTAATGCAATTGAAAATTGTCTAGGTGAAGTGCTTTTCTTACCCCAAAGATTTCTGAAACTGCCAGCACCGGGCATCAGAGGGTCCTATAGAAGATCAGAGCCCTTCTGCAGAGACAACAGGTAAAATTGTCCGGTGGGGAAATCGTCAGTGCAGGGGTGGCAGACCCGTTCCCCATTGTGCTACCCCAAGAAGTGAAATGATGATATGGTGTCGGGGAGCAATGGGCCTCAGAGAGCAGGATTACCAGGCAATGGTTGAACCTATGTACTCAGAGAGAAGACCTACAATCCTGACAGCCAGGGGGATAGTTGATGTTCGCAAGGGACAGCTGGAGGACTAGTGTCAGAAGCTGCATGTAGGCACTGACCCACCCCTTCTCACCAAAAGCATGAAGGTGATTGCGTAGTACAGGGATATAAACAGGTCTTTAGTAAGCATCCATTAGATTTTGGGGTACACTATCACATACCCACAGGATGCGATCCACCAATAAAAGAGAGATACAGGCCTATACCGCCAGCTCACTATCAGCGTGCCAAAAAATGTTACAAGAAAAGAAGGAGGCTGGGGTTACTACAGATAGTTGTATCCCCTGGGCAGCTCCACTTGTCCTAGTCAGAAAGAAAGATGGCACAATGAGGATGTGTGTTGATTATAGGCAAATGAACTGCATAACACATAATGACGCTTACCCATTATCCCGCATTGAGGAATCACTTGCTGCACTGAAAACTGCTAATTACTTTTCCACCTTAGATCTTACTAGTGGGTATTGGCAGGTCTCCGTGCCAGAAAATTGGGAGAAGTCCGTGTTCACAACACCGATGGGCCTGTGTGAGTTCAACAGATTTCCATTTGGACTCTGCAACACACCAGGAACGTTCCAAAGGCTGATGGAGTGTTGCCTGGGGCACCGAAACTTCGAGACCGTGCTACTATACCTGGATGACGACATCTTGTACTCCAAAACATATGAAGAACATCTGAAGCATCTGGCAGAGGTATTTGAAGCATTGTCGAAGCACAGTATGAACCTGAAGCCATCAATGCGCCATTTGATGAAGCCGCAGTTTCAGTATCTCGGGCATGTGGTCTGCGCAGAGGCCGTGGCACCAGAACCAGAAAAGATCACCGTCATTAAAGATTGGCCAAGACCAACAACCGTCAGAGAGGTACGTCAGTTCTTGGGGCTGGTAGGATACTACAGAAGGTTCATAAAGGGCTATACGAAGATGGCAGCACCTTTGCAAGATTTCCTGGTAGGCCAGACCAAGAAGGGCAAGACTTCTGGCCCTCCGTTTGAATGGGGTGAGAAAGAAGAAGACCTTTTCAAGCAGATGAAGTGGGCCCTGACCGGCAAAGAAATCCTGGCCTATTCTGACTACAATCTACTGTTCGTGCTGTACACAGATGCCAGCAACTTGGGATTGGGAGTTGTATTGTCGCAGGTGCAGAAAGGCAAAGAACGTGTGATTGCCTATGCAAGCTGGAAGCTCCGTCCTACTGAGAGGAACCCAGAGAACTACAGCTCATTCAAACTGGAATTCCTTGCCTTAGTCTGGGCTATCACCAAATGGTTCAAGCACTGCCTGGCGGCTGCAAAGTTTACAGTCTTCATGGACCTCTTCACTTTTCTCTATCATATGATCTCTGTGCATTCGCTCCAAAAATCCTTTGTGTTTTTATGCTTGGTTATCTTATGTGATCCTATTAATGGTGTTTAGCACCAAAAACGCAGATTTATTTATTTTTTTGTTTCTTTCAACTTTGGAGTATAATATCTGGTTCAAACCACAGCTTGGACAGGTTCTTCTGCACCGTCTTTATGCATAGGATTAAAGACCTTATGATGTTTTCTGCTTAGTTACTTTTTTGTGGCTCTACTAACGGTGCTTCGCACACAGGTGATATATTCAAAAATTGAAATAGAAAGAATCAATCACAATATCTCATGTATCAGCACATGTAACGTGTGAAATTATAGCCTATCGGCTTATAATTACCCCTGACTTCTTCTTTTTGTCAGTTATTTCCCATCTGGGGGTTACTGTTAATTAGGTATACATTGAGAATTTTTCTATTATTTTATGAAAAATACATAAGGAAATACCGAGAGTTTCATATTGAGGCTATATATCACAGTTTTGTGTCTGTATATTAGAACATTTCTGACTATTTACATCTACAGATCCTTCTTGACCTTGACCAGCATGATACTCTTATTATAATGTCACCTAAGAGAATATTCGACCTAAGGGAATATTCTGCTTTCTGATAGAGGAAATATACCTCAGAAAGTGACTTATACATGTGTTGTGGGCACTGAATACATGGCTTGTACATTTTTAATTGGTTTTAATCGTGTGCTTTTGTTTGTCATTTGATACTTCAATAAAATTATACCTTGATATTTCTAAAAAATACCAATTTTTCAGAATTTCTTTGATCCGGTCAATTATACACATTTCTTTTCCTTTTCACTACTCTCATATTCATATACAACGTGTGAATGGCGGATCACATCCTAGTGCCACCCAAAACCTTTGTTTTTCAGAAATTCTTCAGGGTAATTTTTCCATTACTATTCCAGGGTGTGCACATCACGGTTTAAAGAGTCTGACGTCTCTCATAATATGGATCTTGAATCCAGGGAGGCGTGTGGAAAAATTACAAGGGAGGTATTTTTACCACTAGTGAACTGGTGGTCACAGACACTTCTTTTAAAGGTATTCCTTCGAACTTAATTAGACTCCACAAACACATGTGAAAGACATGGTGGAACATTGAGAGCTTGGAAGAATACCTAAAACTTGGTTTGGCACCTCGAGGTCTGCGGGTGCAAATCTTTCCCACTTGGGAGGTTGACACTGGTTTCAAACAGATTTGGGAGAGTGGCTTGAAAAAATGCTCAAAGATCCTAATGTAAAATGCTAATTGACCATGATAAGGCTCTACTGTCAAAAATTAAAAATTAGATCAAATATGAGAAGGAAAACTGCAAGAATTTAGTCTTGTGAAACAAGTAACCCCCTTTAAGATCAAATTAAAAGAAATTATCAATCGCTATGAGGATGAAATTATCAGAGGGAAACGCCAAAAAATACTAAGAGACAAAAGGGACCTAGAAGAGAAGTCGGTATATAAATGGTCACATCGTGACAACCACAGACCCAATAGACCAAATAGGCCCAAAAGACCTTATAGACATCCAAGACCTGATAAATCAGACAAGAAAAAACCATCAGATGTATCTAGCGATACCTCACTGGCACTATCTACATCATTAAATAGCGACGATGTCACGGTGTAGGGAATAATGATAAGGGAATGGCAGTTACGGGCAGGGTGACCAGGGAAGACTAGTCTGATCCTAGTCTAGTAACTCTGAATGGCCCTGATCCCGAAGGTATCTTTGATGGTGAGAAGGTTCGGGCCTCCAGCCTCTCCCTAACCTCCTCCACCAGCCCTGCGCTATTCCCCCTCACCTCCCTCCACAGAACCGGGATACAGCAACTCCAAAGGACCTCAGCCACACAAACACAAAGAACAGCACGGCTTTCAGGCATAGAGTGAAACTGTATCAGAGGCACCACCTGTGGAAGGAAAGGCTACTTAAAGGCTAGGGGAAGGAGAGTTAAGGTGAGTCACACATTAACCCCTCAACCAGCAGTTGAACCTAATAGTGAATGCAGTTCTGGAGCACAACACAGGAGGCCAGGACCTTCACAACTATCAACCATGCAGCTCTTAAAGACAAACACATACACAGCAGCATACAGCAATGTCAGTGCCATGTAAGCGAGTGACAGATGATTTTTTGTCGGGGGACGACAAGGACTCAGAAAACGCACCAGAAGGGTCAGCGCAAGCCCTCCCAATCTCAGAAACTGCAATCCCAGAACAGGGAGATAGTCACCGATACTTCTATCAGGAACCAGACATGGAAAGAGATGGTAAATGCACCAGAAGACAGTGGTGATGTGAATAATGATCTACAAATCATCAATTTAAGCACATACAGTTGTGGCCAAAAGTATTGACACCCCTGCAATTCTGTCAGATAATACTCAGTTTCTTCCTGAAAATATTGCAATCACAAATTCTTTGGTATTATTATCTTCATTTAATTTGTCTTAAATGAAAAAACACAAAAAGTATTTACTAAAGCCAAATTGGATAGAATTCCACACCAAACATAAAAAAGGGGGTGACAAAAGTATTGGCACTGTTAGAAAAACATGTGATGCTGCTCTAATTTGTGTAATTAACAGCACCTGTAAATTACCTGTAGCACCTAACAGGTGCTGGCAATAACTAAATCACACTTGCAGCCAGTTGACATGGATTAAAGTTGACTCAACCTCTGTCCTTTTCCTTGTGTGTACCGCATTGAGCATGGAGAAAAGAAAGAAGACCAAAGAACTGTCTGAGGACTTGAGAAACCAAATTGTGAGGAAGCATGAGCAATCTCAAGGCTACAAGTCCATCTCCAAAGACCTGAATGTTCCTGTGTCTACCGTGCGCAGTGTCATCAAGAAGTTTAAAGCCCATGGCACTGTGGCTAACCTCCTAGATGTGGACGGAAAAGAAAAATTGACGAGAGATTTCAACGCAAGATTGTGGGGATGGTGGATAAAGAACCTCGACTAACATCCAAACAAGTTCAAGCTGCCCTGCAGTCTGAGGGTACAACAGTGTCAACCGTACTATCCGTCGGCGTCAGAATGAAAAGGGACTGTATGGTAGGATACCAAGGAAGACCCCACTTCTTACTCCGAGACATAAAAAAGCCAGTCTGGAGTTTGCCAAAACTTACCTGAGAAAGCCTAAAACATTTTGGAAGAATGTTCTCTGGTCAGATGAGACAAAAGTAGAGCTTTTTGGTCAAAGGCATCAACATAAAGTTTACAAGAGAAAAAAAGAAGCATTCAAAGAAAAGAACACGGTCCCTACAGTCAAACATGGCAGAAGTTCCCTGATTTTTTGGGGTTGCTTTGCAGTCTCTGGCACTGGACTGCTTGACCGTGTGCCTGACATTATGAAGTCTGAAGACTACCAACAAATTTTGCAGCTTAATGTAGAGCCCAGTGTGAGAAAGCTGGGTCCTCCCTCAGAGGTCATGGGTCTTCCAGCAGGACAATGACCCAAAACACACTTCAAAAAGCACTAGAAAATGGTTTGAGAGAAAGCACTGGAGACTTCCAAGGTGGCCAGCAATGAGTCCAGACCTGAATCCCATAAAATACCTGTGGAGAGATCTAAAAATGGCAGTTTGGAGAAGGCACCCTTCAAACATCAGGGACCTGGAGCAGTTTGCCAAAGAAGAAGGGTCTAAAATTCCAGCAGAGCATTGTAAGAAACTCAATGATGGTTACCGGAAGCGGTTGATCGCACTTATTTTGGCTAAAGTTTGTGCAACCAAGTATTAGGCTGAGGGTGCCAATACTTTTGTCTGGCCCATTTTTGGAGTTTTGTGTGAAATGATCAATGTTTTGCTTTTTGCTTCATTCTCTTTTGTTTTTTTCATTGAAGACAAATTAAATGAAGATAATAATACCAAAGAATTGTGATTGCAATAATTTTCAGGAAGAAACCGAGTATTATCTGACAGAATTGCAGGGGTGTCAATACTTTTGGCCACAACTGTATACCTTGTCTGAGGATGAAAAAGCTCTTTGAGAAAGGGGTTATCATTCTCACCCATGAACACTTTAGATAAATTTGAATTGATCAAAGATATTTATTTGTTTTGCAGACAACTCACGTTTAAATTACTCTATCATCGCCCTACTGTTATTGATTCTCTTCCATCTTCTGAACGAACCGTTTTCCAGGATCTCCTTGACTTGGCACATGAACATCAAGATACAGGTACTACATCAAAAATACCTTTTACCCAAAGGGCACCGTCGCATGCCACAGACCCCTTTTTTCCCACCTGTCCAAATTTTCTTTGATGTCACAGTCTGCAACATCAGCAATATTAAATCTAACAACTTTAAAAAAAACAATCTAAGTAAAAGTGAATGAGCAGCTTTAAAAAATCTCAAGAAAAATCCAGACTTCCTTATCAAGGAAGCAGATAAGGAGGAATGTGGTCCTGTGGCCAACGGCGATGTATTTGTGGGAAGCAGGTAAACAATTAGGGAATAGATCTTGTTACATCAAATTGCCATCTGATCCCACAAGGATATTCAAACAAAAACTGGATACATTAGTTTATCATGCCTTTGACCTAAACATTATTTCCAAAAAAGAGATGAATTTCCTTTTGGTCAAGCATCCGACAGTACCAACATTTTGCCTCCTCCCCAAAATTCACAAGTCCATCAGTAACCCTCCAGGTAGGCCAATAGTGTCAGGCATTGGAGTCCTTTTTGAGAGGGTTTGCTCTTATATCGACTTTTATTTACAGCCATACATGTTTTCTTTGGATTCCTTTGAACGTGACTCCTCCCATTTGATCACTCAGCTTGATGGTCTTATTATATCTGAGTCGCCATTGCTTGTTACGATGGACGTGGAAGGACGTTATTCCTATATTAATCATGACTTGGGCATTTCTGCTGTTTCTTACTTTTTAGATCGCAAATCAACTGGGAGCCGTCTACATAATTTCTTTCTTCTTAATCTTCTGCGCATGATTCTGAAAAATAACTATTTTACTTTTGATCGAGTATTCTACAGGCAAGTCTCCGGTACCGCCATGGATTCGAAATGTGTTCCCTTCTACACCAATCTTTTTTGGGCTATTGGGAGGAAACGCACATTCGCACCCTTCCGGCATTTCAAAAATACATGTCTCATTGGCACAGATATATTGACGACATTGTCTTTTTCTGGACTGGTACCATTGAGGACTGTACAAGTTTCATTAACCGAACTGAATGAAAACATCTGGAACATTACTCTAACATCACAAAGCTCCTTTGAAGAGATAGTCTTTCTGGATTTAAAAATTATCTCACATGGAGGTAAGATAGAAACAGCATTGCATAGAAAGGACACTGCTACGAATAGTGTCCTCCACTTTCTCAGTTTCCATACTCCACATGTGCTTAAGGCTATACCTAAAGGCCAGTTTTATAGACTTAAAAGGAACTGCTCTGATGATGCAGTCTTTCGCAAAGAGGCCAAAGGCTTAACTTCTAGATTCAGGAAAAGGGGCTATCCACGTAAAAACATGCTCAGGCATTTCAAACTACTTTGGGCATGGATAAAAGGACCTTACTGACACCAAAAGTAAAATCTCCCATGAACAGGATAAATGTCGTTACGACATACAACAATCATTGGACAAATGTTTTCAAGGTACTAAGTAAGAACTGGCCTATCTTAACAAATGACTCCAAAATTGAGCAGTTCATAGGCCCGAGACTAGGATTGGTAACAAAAAGAGCGAAGACTTTGAGAGACCATCTTACCTCAAGTCACTTTATGAGACCCACCACAAATTTGGGATGAGGGACTAGACTCAAAGGGACTTATCCCTGTGGTGATTGCTCTATCTGCCAATTCATGGTCGCATCAAACAAACCTGAACTCTGGTGCATCCGAGAGAAATCACAAGTAATTTCTATGCTAATTGCAAAACAGGTAATGTGATTTATGTTCTAGTTTGCATAGATTTTCTAATATCTTTTTGCCCCAACAGTGCATTGTTGGGGAAATGACGCAAGAAATGAGGAAATGGATACAGAGCCACATATCTAACATCGTGTGTGCTGAAAACCATTTTAAAAAGGTAAAGCCATCAGTTCAGTTGGAAAACATTTTTTAGAACATCATCATGGTTCTCCCAATGGATTATGCATTATGATAGTTGATAGGGTTCTTCCATCTATTAGAAGGGAAAAAGTGGTTGAAGAGTTTTTACGCAAGGAAACCCGCTAGATTTATAATCTTCAGAGCATGGCACCAGATGGCCTTAACGAGAAATTTTATTCAAGGTCTTTTATAAACGAGGCCTTAAGAACAACTATGGTTTATAACTTGTGTGAGGCACCGCCGGCATGATCCCCATGGCCGGGGCGCATCACATGCAGGATCAGGGTATGATCCTGTTCACACTGGCCGATTTGATAGTTGATGACGCTGTGTGAGCCTATCCTGAACACAATGAGTTTAATGTGATTGTGAGTGCTGTGGATCTGAAACAGTCATGAGACTAGTGAGTGGCTCATGAGATCGAGGAGGCCCTGAGAAAAGGAATGGGTGTTGATTGCTGACAGCCCAGGTGGGTGTGTCCTGAGTAATAGCAGCCAGCTGGATGAGTCAGTGTGGGAGTGGCAGGCACGATAAGAGCCTGCCAGCTGATTGAGTGAGAGATTCATTCAGAGACTGGAGATCGTGTACGATGGGAGCATGCTTAGCTCCATGCCGGTGCTTAGGACCGAGGTCGTGACAGCGCCTGGAGTGGGGAAGCCATGGCTGAACCCGGTGGATACTGGTCCGGGCGTGTGGTTAAGACACGTCCGGGAAAGGAGCCCTTGGGGACGCTTGGTGGACCCATGACCCAGGCAGTGAGACCCGGATCCGTGCCCGGTAAGAAAGCAGTTCCTGAATGCTTGTGTGAACTGTGCACCTGGTGCGTGAGATGTGCCAGGCGGGCATAGCTGCCCTGAGGTCCGACTAGATAGTCAGTGAGGGACCTGTGTAACTGTATATGTGTATTATGGCTTAGATAGAAAGGCCATGCATGGTGTCTGTGGGAGAGCCCCAGCTGGAGTGGATGATATTGGAGGCGTTCCGTCCCTGTGGGACGAGAGGGAAGCTTGGCCTGCTGCTTGCAGTGGGTACCTGTCACTCAGCCACGACCTCTAATGGTGTGGGTGTGCCTGTGGCCAGAGACAGGGGTCACGAAGGCTCCTAGAAGGGTAACCATGGCTGATCCGATAGGGTGCTACTCAGACGCAGGGTACAGTCGTCGACCTGGAGACCTGCCATGAGATGAGATGGAGGTTTGGTGGCGACTGGTGGCCCGTACCGTGGTGAGTAGGCCATGGTGACGCATGGTTAGCCCGGATTCTACGGTTGACCAGGTCCCTGTTATGGTCATGGAGGAGCCACAGTCCGCTATGAGCGGATGTGTGGATGCATGGGATCCATGGATATTGTATGATGGATCACATGTGATGTGTGAGGTCCCGGTCAGGCAGGAATCCTGACTACGGGATATATATGGAGTCATCAGGCTGGGTGACTAAAGCCAGGCGGCAGGTACCGCCATTGGGACCCACAGGGCTCGTTGAAAGGTATATAGCGAAGGTCAGAAGCAGGGGTTAGAAGGGCTCCTAGAGTGGGGAAACTGTGGTTGAACCAGGTGGGCGCTGACCTGGACGTATGGTTGAGATACGTCCAGGAAGGAGCCCCTTGGCGAGGCATGGTGTACTTGTGACCCAGGTTGCTCAATCCCCGTTCTGAACCCATAGGAGTCACCGTTGATAAATATATATATATGGTAAACTGATATATGTATGTGTAAATTGTATATAGGCCGGAGGCCGTAGCCACCACGGGAGCGGTTGTTAGAGCTCCAAGGGGGACAGAGAGGTGGTTAAAGGTCCCGGGTAACTATAAGATGTAATGTGCAATATAAGTGTGATGTAATGTTATATGTAAATGTATGGTGTATTTATGTAAAGTGTTTATAATCAATGTGCAGTTGTCAAACATGCTACCCGGGTTATGTTATTAATATGTGAAAATAAACGGGTAGACATTGGTTAACTTATAAACACGTGTTGTTGTCGTTATGCAAGCGGGTTCCCCGGGTGCTACCTCACACTTGGTTAAATTTTTCTCATAGATCCAGTTTCTGGACTTTTTATTCTATGTTGTATATATCTTTTCTTTTTTGCGTTTCAGGTTACGATTCGAGATTCATCAAATACGGCTTCAATTTGTTGCTAGTATCACCACCATGTTTTCATCAGGATATAAGATTAAGGACATTTAATCAACTCATATCTCCACGGCAGAAGAATTATTCTGTATATGGACGTCTCTCGAAGTTTCAAACCAACATGCGTCTGACATCATTAAGACCATCTCCATAAGTCTCCATATAAACTGTTCCTTTATTGGAGTTTTATTATAGGATTGTGTTCCTCTATGAACTTTGGACCATCTAAATCTTTGCACCTGCTTGCCTGTGTTATTAAACATAGACACATTTGACGTGTGACTAAGGCTACGTTCACACATTTGCGTATTTTGCTGCGCTTTTTTGCGAGCGCTTTTCGCCGCGTTTTTCGGCCGCGCAAAAAAGCACAGCAAAATACGCAGGGGCTTTCACACACTGCGCTTTCTTTCCCCCAGAAAGCGCAGTGATGTCACAGAGGGGAGGAAGAATCCTGCTTCCTCCTCCCCTCTGTGACATGTGTGACCGCCCATTAGACTTCACAGTGTATTAATAAACACTGTGAAATCTAAATTAAACAAAAGCAAGTGTGTGAAAAATAAAACAGAATCAATACTTCACCATCCGACGCCTTCTGCCGCTGTGCGATTCCCGGTTCTAAGTCAGATCTCTTCTGACAGGACCTCTGATGATGTCAGAGGGGGGGCGTTACCGGGGCGGTCCCATCGCTGATTGGCTGCTCGCGGTCACATGACCGCGAGTGCCCGGGAAAGCCCCCCCCTCTGACGTCACCACAGGTCTTGTCAGAAGAGATCTAACTTAGAACCGGGGATCGCACAGCAGCAGAAGGCGTCGGAAGGTAAGTATTCATTCTTTTTTATTTTTCACACACTTGCTTTTGTTTAATTTAGATTTCACAGTGTGTATTAATACACTGTGAAGTCTAATGGGCGGCCACAGCTGTCAAAGAGGGGAGGAGGAAGCAGGATTCTTCCTCCCCTCTGGGAGAATACGCAGAAGTAGCTGCGTAAACAATTGACATATCAATTGTTTACGGAGCTGCGTTTTCTCCCGGAAAACGCACTGCGTATTTTTACGCAATGTCTGCACTGCAAAGTGAATTTCCCATTCACTTTGCAGGCAGACATAAGGCACATTGCGTATTTTGAAAAGCGCGCGTAAAAAAACGCGGCAAAATACGCAATGTGTGAATGCAGCCTTACACTTTATATTTCTAGAGCCCTCTGTACTCCAGCCTCAATTTTTATGACTGAAGAGGGTCCCTTATAACAATAATTATGCATATAGAGTTTTATTCTAAATTTCTAATATCTTTTTATCCCCAACAGTGCATTCAATGGAGAACTTCTACATTTATGCCACCCTATATAGACACATGTGACTAACACTCTATATATTTTTCCAGCCCCCTGTACTCCAGCCTTAATTTATATGACTGGACAGGGTCCCTTACAACTTTAATTATGCATATAGAGTTCTTTCTGATTTTTCTAACATCTTTTTGTCCCCAATAGCACATTCAATGGAGATCCTCTACCTTTATGCTACCCTACTTAACTACTTTATAGCCATTCAGATACATATATATGCATATATATATATATATGTCAGTTGAATTCCAACCAAAGTACACCTCATTCTACTTAATGTGCTTCTGATTAGGTGATCACCTGAACCAAATCTTATTTAATGAGGGAAAGTATAAAAAACACTGCTGTGGTCTTCACAATCTTCTTGTAATAACACAAGCTGGATGGCAAAACAAGTGCTAGGAATAGCCCAAAAGTAATTTGAATGAAAAAATAATTTTAGGCTACATTCAGATGCATTTTGCCGCGTATTCAGCAGTGCCGCTTTTATTCTCGCGTGTGCGCTCAAAAAAGTGCTACTGCATGCCGATAACGCAATTTTCTTGGTGCGTTTTCCTTGAGGCAATGTTAACATGTAGCCTACGGGGAAAGCGCGCCGAAAAAAACGCCAAGAATTGGCATGACAATTCTTTTTGCGCGGGCGCTTTTGCAGTGAAAGCGCCCACGCAAAGCCATAGCTTTTGCTGGAAGGTGTAACCAGCTTTGTTTTGCACTGCTTTTACGCGAGCACTCAAAAGCGGCGCATAAAAGCAGGAATTACGCCGCGTGTGAACGTAGCCTTAACCATGCCAAAGGAGTTCAAAAGGAAAGTCTTGAGTGAGGAAAAGAAGGGCTCAATTCTGGATTTACTAGCAGAGGGACACAGTGAGCGTCATGTTGCCTCCATCCTTAAAATTTCGAAGACAGCAGTCCATTACATCAAGGTTAAGCAGCAGACATTGGGGACAACATAGCTACAGACTGGCAGAGGACGAAAGCGACTCTCCACTGACCGGTATGATCATCATCTTATTTTAATGTCACTCAGCAACTACAGGATGACATCAAGTGACCTACAAAAGGAATCGCAAATGGCAGCTGGGGCGAAGTGCTCGGCAAGAGCAGTTCGCAACAGGCTCCTAGAGGCACAGCTCAAGTCATGTAAAGCTAGAAAAAAAGCTTTTCATCAATGAGAAGCAAAGGAGAGTCAGGCTGACGTTTGCCAAAGACCATAAGGATTGGACCATAGAGGACTGGAGTAAGGTAATCTTCTCTGATGAGTTTAATTTTCAGCTTTGCCCAACACCTGGTCATCTAATGGTTAGACGGAGATCTGGAGAGGAGTACAAGCCACAGTGTCTTGCACCCACTGTGAAATTTGGTGGAGTATTGCTGATGATCTGGGGATGCTTCAACAAGGCTATAATTGGGCAGGTTAATCTTTGCAAAGGACGTATGAATCAAGTCGCATGCAAGGTTATCCTTGAAAAACACTTGCTTCCTTCTGCTCAGGCAATGTTCCCCAACTCTGAGGACTATTTTTTCCAGCAGAACAATGCCCCATGCCCTACAGCTAAGTCAATCAATGTATGGATGAAGAAGCACCACATCAAGACCCTATCATGGCGAGCCCAATCTCCAGACCTGAACCCCATTGAAAAGCTCTGGAATGTAATCAAGAGGAAGATGGATAATAATAATAATAAATCTTTATTTATATAGTGCCAACATATTCCGCAGTGCTTTATAATGTAGTGGTTAGAGTATAGAAAATATAATACAGTAAGTAATTATAGTAGAGAACGAATATCTATTATATAATTGCGAATGGGTTTTTTGCCCCTTCTGAGTCGACTCGCAATGCGAGTCAGCGTGGTCATGTGGATACGCCCGAAGCATTGGCCGCGCAGCGGCCATTGCGAGCAGTTCTAAGGCGACTCGCTATGCCCGCGCAGCGGGCATGGCGAGTCGCCTTAGCAGTGCGAAGCATTGGCCGCGAAGCGGCCATTGCGAGTCAGAGACTCGCCCTTCTAGAATCCCGATGCATGTGCATCGGGCACCCAGCTAGTAGTACAATAATTGGATATAAAACAATAGGCATAGAATCAATGTAAAAAAAGAAAATACAATAAATGAAGCAAGAAATGAAGGTGACCCTGCTCAAAAGAGCTTACAATCTACAACGGGATAGGGGTTGCACAAGGTACAGGTGGTTATTGCACTAATGGTCCAGGCATCTTGAGGAAATGCGGGATAGAAATAAGCTTACATGAATAGTCATCAGACAGTCTGTGTAGACCTTTTTGGTTCGGTGGAGTTAGTAGACAAGTAATGTCAAGAGAGATAGCCTATTCACTATCTACAGTATAAAGGACTTCTATTAGGGAGTATGATAGGCCGCCTTAAAAAGATGTGTTTTTAGGGATCATCTGAAGCCATGCAAATTGTGGATAGTCCTGATTTCTTGGGATAAAGCATTCCAGAGGATTGGTGCAGCTCTGGAGGTCTTGGAGTCGGGAGTGGGAGGATCGGATTAGTGCAGATGTTAGTCGAAGGTAATTTGAAGAACGTAGAGAACGGGTGGGGTGATAGACAGAGATGAGGGAGGAGAGGTAGGGGGGTGCTGCACTGTGAAGAGCTTTGTGGGTGAGAACAAGCAATTTGAATTTGATGCTGTAGTGTACGGGCAGCCAGTGCAATGACTGGCACAGAGCAGAGGCATTTGAGTAACGATTGGCCAGATGGGTGATCCTGGCTGCTGCATGAAGGATGGACTGGAGAGGAGAAAGTCTAGTGAGGGGGAGGCCACTTAATAGAGAATTGCAATAGTCAAGGCGGGAATGGATTAAGGCCACGGTGAGGGTTTTTGTTGTTTCCATAGTGAGAAAGGGGCGGACTCTAGAGATATTCTTCAGGTGTAAGTGACAGGAGCGGAAGAGAGATTGTGTGTGGGAGGGGAAGGAGAGATCGGTGTCAAACATAACACCCAGACAGCGAGCCTGCTGCCTAGGCGTTATCGTGGTGCCACAAACTAAGAGAGATGTGTCCGATTTAGGGAGGTTAGTGGAGGGTGGGAGCAGAAGAAGTTCAGTTTTGGAAAGGTTTAGTTTCAAATAGAGAGCGGATATGATGTTGGAAACTGCAGCTAGACAGTCATTGCTGTTCTTTAATACCGCAGGGGTGAGGTCAGGGGCTGAAGTGTATAATTGTGTGTCATCAGCATAAAGATGGTACTGGAAGCCAAATCTGCTGATGGTGTGTCCAATCGGGGCTGTGTAGAGAGAGAAGAGAAGGGGACCGAGGACTGAGCCCTGAGGGACCCCAATAGTGAGAGGAAGAGGGGAAGAAGTGGAGCCAGCGAATGATACACTGAAAGAGCGGTCAGAAAGATAGGAGGAGAGCCAGGAGAGAGCAGTGTCCTTTATGCCAATGGAATGCAGCATAGAGAGTAGGAGCTGCTGGTCAACAGTTTCAAAAGCTGCAGAGAGGTCAAGGAGAAAAAGCAGAGAGTGAGTGGTCACCATTACGTTTTTCAGTCAGAAGGTCATTGGTCACTTTGATGAGGGCAGTTTCTGTAGAGTGAAGGGGGCGGAAACCAGACTGTAATGGATCTAGAAGAGAGTGAGAGGAGAGGTAACGGGTGAGGCGGGAGTAGACCAGATGCTCCAGGAATTTAGAGATGAAGGTGAGATTAGAGACTGGTCTGTAGTTATTTGTGCAGGATGGGTTGAGAGAGGTTTTCTTTAATAATGGAGTAATGATCGAGTGTTTGAAGGAGGAGGGGAAGATGCCAGAAGAGAGGGAGAGATTGAAGATTTTGGTTAGATGAGTGGTGACAATTGGAGAGAGGGTCTGGTGCAGGTCTGAGGGAATGGGGTCAGTAGTGCATGTGGTGGGACGAGAGGAAGAGAGGAGCCTGGAAACTTCTTCTTCTGTGACTGGGTCAAATGTGGAAAGTGAACCAGAGGAGATGTGGGGAAGAATGGGGGTGACAGCGTTTGGAGGCTGGGAGCTGATTTCCTGGCAGATGTTGTCTATTTCCTCCATGAAGTAAGAAGCCAGGTCATCAGCACAGAGGTCAGTGATGGGGGCTTGCACTTTAGGACTGAGGAGAGAGTGAAAGGTGTCAAACAGTTTTTTGGGATTGTTGGATAGTGAGGAGATCAGGGTGGTGAAGTAGGTCTGTTTGGCGAGGTGAAGGGCAGAGTTGTAAGTTTTGAGCATGAATTTATAATGGATAAAGTCCCCTGGTGAGCTAGTTTTCCTCCATAGACGTTCAGCACTCCTAGAGCATCGCTGGAGGAGTCGAGTTTGTGATATGAGCCAAGGCTGTTTTGTTCTATGTTTGGAGGTTCTGAGGGTGAGGGGCGCTACTTGGTCTAGGGAGCTTCTGAGAGTGTCATTGTAGTGATTTACTGCCTGATCTGGACAGGAGATTGAAGAGATTGGGGACAGAGATGAGATGAGGTAGTCTGTGAGTGCATGAGGATTAATGGCCTGTAGATTTCTGGATGTGTGATAGGTAGGATTGGGCTGTGGTGGCCGAGGGTTAGTGAGTGAGAAGGAGAGAACGTTGTGGTCGGAGAGAAGAGGTAAGTTATCTAAGGAGGAGGTTGAGCAGAGGAGGGTAAAGACTAGGTCAAGGGTGTTACCGTCTTTGTGCGTCTCGGAGGCTGAGAGCTGTGAGAGGCCAAGAAAGGTGGTTAGAGATAGGAGCTGGGATGCAGATGAGGAGATGGGGGATAGTCACAAGTCATCAAACAAAGACGAACTGCTTACATTTTTGTACCAGGAGTGGCATAAGGTCACCCAAAAGCAGTGTGAAAGACTAGTGGAAAGCATGCCAAGACACATGAAAGCTGTGATTAAAAATCATGGTTATGCCACCAAATATTGATTTCTGAACTCTTCCTGAGTTAAAACATTAGTATTGTTGTTTCTAAATGAATATGAATTTTGCATTATTTGAGGTCTGATGTTTCTTTTTTATTATTGTGACGATTTCTCATTTGCTGCAAATAAATACATTTTTAGCTTTGAATTTCAGAGACATGTCACTAATTTATAGAATAAAAGAACAATGTACATTTTACTTAAAGATATACCTAGAAAGAGAAAAATCACAGAAACTGAACATTTTGCAGTGGTCTCTTATTTTATGCCAGAGCTGTAGATAGTAGATAGATAGATAGATAGATAGATAGATAGATAGATAGATAGATAGATAGATAGATAGATAGATAGATAGAGCCCAGTTACACACACAGATAATTGTGCAGAGCTTGTTTGCAGATCTCTGGTTGCAGTGAAATCATGGACACATTGTTCCATTTGTACACAGCCTCAAAATGGAACAATGAGTCCATGATTTAACTGCACCAGAGATCTGTGAACAATCTGCACGATCTGTGTGTGTAACTGGGCCTTTACATACATATAGATAGATGTAAAGGGGCCGTCACACACTACGATTTTATGAGCAATCACACCTACGATCTCAGGGGTGCGCGCTTGTGGACAACATCGTTAGTGAGGTGTCACATGTATAGATATCGTTCAGGATGTAGCAGGTATCGTTCGCACACCAGCGACCGACGCTTGTCAATGTTGTGAATAGGCGAAATCGTTAAGGAGGTCGTTATGGCGGTGTCACACAGAACATGCTAGCAGATTGCATGATGACATCGTCTGATATGGGGTCTGGATCTCATATCTGCGATGAATGATCAGACCACTTATCGCTTGTAAGATCGACATGTCACACGCAACAACGTCATTTGAACGAGGGAAAACCCGTCACGTTTCAGCAATATCTTTAATGATATCATAGCGTGCGACGGCCCCTTTAGTTAGATAGATGATAATTAGATATAGATAGATGGAGATAGATAATAGATAGGGGCCCGTCACACCAGGTGACATCGCCGGAGATGTCGGCGGTGATGGGCGGGAGCGTGCACGTTTTTGGAGCCCCACCAGCGTCGCCGTCGCATGTTTTCATGTGGCGACACCTCCAGCAACGCACCGGCAATCTGACAGGCGGCATAGCCGCTGGTGTGTCTAAAAACCCCAGAGGCGATGCTGTAACATGGGAGCCTATGGCTCCCATCCCTGTCAGATCGCCGTCCCTGCTACATGGGCGATGTCTACACACGCCCCTGAGTGCTCGTCTGGTTTCAGAGCACTGATGTGAAACCAGGCAACCACTCAAATGAGTCGCCCTCGCCTATTCACATTAGGCGTGCCGTCGCCAGGTGTGACGGTGTAATGAAGTGGGTACCTGACTGTGTTGTTATTCAAATGGACACTGCAGTGAACATTACACAGTCTGATCCCCCCCCCAACAGCCTTGTGCTGAGGAGAAAGGGCGGGAGATGATGATTAGAGATCCGAGCTCTGTCAGGACAGACTGTGTGGTGTCTCCCGACATAGGGCTCTTTTGCAGCCGGATTCTTGGGAAGAAATACCGTGAGGATCGCTGTTGCAACCCGGTCTGCAGGACCTTGTCTTACCGAGGGTCCCACTCAAATTCAGGACATTGCCTCCGGAATTCAGGACATTGCCATGGATTACATGTGCAGGGCTGTGACTGACATAAGGAGCCATCTGTACTACTGTGATCTCCTTCTGCTCATCGGTTTTGCCGAGACTGAGAGAGACTTCTGTGCTGCTTGGGCTCCTTCTGCTCCTCTGTGTGCCTGAGACTGGAGAGACTAACAAAGAAAGATTCTGTTACCTGCGGACGAGACCACAGAGAAGACGGGACCCGTCAATCGTGAGACCAGGCCTGCTACGTGGGAGCGACACCTTCTTCTGTGATAGACTGGTACGTATTTTAGGGAAAGTTAGGGAAAGATATCTCCATTGTTTGTTTTTTTCTTTGCTTGCTGCGTACCCGGAAGAAGTGAAGATCCAGAGACTCTAATATATACATGTGTGCAGCTAGATCAGTTGACTGTGTATAGACATGTTTTCAGTAAAGAAATGTTACTACGGTTAAATCTGAGTATGGGGATTCTGTGAAAAGATCATACACACACACCGCGGCCTTACCACCGTCGCTACAACGCACCCCATAGATTTATAGGTAGATAGATACATTTTTGTGGGATAGACAAACACACCAGTTGCAATTCCCTCTGACTTATAAATTATATTTTTCCTATAACCTTAAGCTAAGGATTGGTGTGAGAAGTCTCTGTACCAGGGATGAAGCCCCCAGTATCACAGGAACCCTCATTTTGTATGCTCCTCACCTGGTTACATACAGCTGTGACATGCTCGGGTCGCCCGCTCGGCAGGGGCGCTAAAGAGACTGGTGAGAGCCGGAGTTGCAGGCAGGCGCCGGAGAATAGAGGAGTCAGTGGAGCAGCTCGTGCACTGGGGAGAGAGCGACGTGTGGACCATGGACACTGCGGGGAAGGTGAGCTGTGCACGGGGGTAATGGCGGAGCGTTGTGCTGCCTGGGCTATTCTCATGGCTGTGATAACCCGCGGTTCAGGAGGACGGGGCTGTGGGCGGAGGAGGTGCAGTGACTTCTAGGAGCTGTAATAGTGAATGAGGTGTCTCCAGTGCTGGAGGGAGGGAGGCTGACCATGGCCGCTATGGTACACGTCTATGTGCGGACCATCACTATTCGGGAGATCCCAGGGATCTGCACAGTGTGATCTCGTCAGTCACAATGTGAAGGTAGAAGCTCCATTATAGTCACACTGCAGAAGATCTAGGGGCCCCATGATGACACTGCCCCAGGATTCCCAGATCTCTGCAAGTAGAGAGATCTAATGTGGCTGCATATGTTACACCCTATAAACTCTTCTTTACCGCCTATGATAGCGGCTTTACTGCAGTGTGATTGGATGATTTTCTAACAGCGCCATGACCTCTCTGAAGTGTGCAGGTGGCTATACATCACCAATGAGACAGTTCTCCACAATGGTCGCCTGTGACTGTCACCTCAGGTGTTGGGTTACTTTATTTTCCAGGTAATTACATGCAAAGCCGCAGTTGCCTGGGAGGCAGGAAAACCTCTGTCCATTGAAGACGTAGAAGTGGCGCCCCCCAAAGCTCATGAAGTGCGCATTAAGGTAAGTAACCTTTTGTATAGTGCCCTCTGCATTTATAGGATTGGTTGTGCTTCATAGGAACAGGAATGACCTGCCATAAATGTTGGTTTATTGCTTTACGGCTTGCTTTTTGTGAATCTGCAGATCGTGGCCACAGCTGTATGCCACACTGACGCCTATACTTTGAGCGGTGCTGACCCTGAAGGATGTTTCCCAGTGATTCTTGGCCATGAAGGAGCTGGAGTTGTAGAAAGTGTAGGAGAAGGCGTTACAAGAGTTAAAGCCGGTAACTACAAATACACGTAATATTACCCTGGGGAGTGTGCCCAGTGTATGAAACTGGCATCCATGTATTGGGTGTGTGTGTAATGCACGATCTTGTCACGCTGTGAAAATATCTTACAAACCATGACTGCATTACTACATGTAGAAGACCGATATACCAAGTGATTCCCAGAGAAGAAGAATCTCTGATAAACCCCAGGCCACATCTCCTGTGTGTGAACGTCTGGTCTCTATCATGTTTATGGCAGCCATGACACGAAGGAATACAATAATTTGTCAGCATTTTATGAGTAAAACTGGAATTCCAGCAAAAGGAATCTAACATTGTGCTGTGTCCATTAGTGGGGTGTACTGATTCTGTCCTCTGGAGGAAAAGCTTCACAGTCTAGCTAATAGTTCTGGGAACGAAACAGAGGACGCCCCTCTGTTTATTGAGGCTCCCCTATAAGCTGTTTGTGTACCACATAACTCTCAAAATTTTATGGGTAAACTGGATGCACATTATACTCTATTCCCTGTACAATGTTGACATTTTTCTTTGGGCAGTTTGTGTTTTCACTGGGTAAAACATCCATTCAAACCCTGGATATAAGGACTTGTCAGATTACATGGAACTTGCCATGTCGATTTGTAATATTAAGCCATCCCCAATGTGTTTAAAATGATACTCTGTGCATCACTAATGTAGTTTTGTAGAAAAAAAAAAATAGGACAAACATGTGGATTTTTTTATGTGGTAACTGCATACACATACCTGGCTTCAGTCATATGAGGCTTTTTTTCTTGCTTCAGTCACTGAAGTTAAGCCATTAAATTTTTTCGAACCTTGTAACTGCATTGTAAGGCTGCTTTCACATCAGCGGTTTTTGCCGATCGCGGCAGATGCGGTGAAAAAAACGCAACTGCCGTAATTACCGCATAACGGCTGGACTTGCGGCACAGTTGCGGCAAGCCCCATACAATGTCTATGGGGCTTGCGGCAGGTGCGGCCGCGAAAAAACCACGGCATACCGTGTGTGTGTGTGTGTGTGTGTGTGTGTGTGTTTTTTTTTTTTTTTGTTTTTGTTTTTTCCGCGGCCGCACCTGCCTCAAGTGCCAAAACCGCACCTGCCGCACACTTACCGCAAGCCCCATAGACATTGCATGGGGCTTGCCGCAACTGTGCCACAAGTGCAGCCGTTATGCGGCAGTTGCGGTTTTTTCACCGCATCTGCCGCGATCGGCAAAAACCGCTGATGTGAAAGGGGCCTAACTGAGTGCTAGCACTACAGTATAGAAGTGGGTCAGGGACCTGTGGTGATATCGTGACCATGTGACCTTAAAGGGAACCTGTCACCTGGATCAAAACTTCTGACCTATCACTAGCTGTCCCTACACCTTCCTAGCTGCTTCCTAACCATCCCTCTCTGCTGTAAATCCGCCCTGGAAAAATGAAGAAAAATGACTTTGAACTTACTGGGTGTTGCTGTCTCTGGAGACTGGAAAGGCGGCTCCAGGCTCCTTTCTCCCCTCCTCGCTGCATAACTGCACACCCCACTGGACGTCGTCATTCTTTCTTCCTCTCCTGAATTTGGAATCTCCTGCCCTCTTTTCCTTCTATGATACACCGGCCGGTACATCACATCACGAGATCAACATGATTGGCCTCGGTGCATCACGTCATCCTGCCCATAATGTATCGGGGCCAATCAGGTGATCGGGCCCATAATGCATCGGGCTGGATGTGATGTACCGGCCGGTGCATCATAGGAAAAGAGGGTCGGGAGATTTCAAATTCAGGAGGAGAGGAAGAAAGAATAATGCCTCCCAGTGGGGCGTGCAGTAATGCGGAGAGGAGAAAGGAGCCTGGAGCCGCCTTTCCAGTCTCCAGAGACAGCAACACCCAGTAAGTTCAAAGTCATTTTTCTTCATTTTTCCAGGGCGGATTTACAGCAGAGAGGGATGGTTAGGAAGCAGCTAGGAAGGTGTAGGGACAGCTAGTGATAGGTCAGGGGGGTAGATCCAGATGACAGGTTCCCTTTAATGTAAAAACAAAATGCTGTGCACTCTAGTTTGGAAATTCAGTGCTAGTTAAGGGATCTTATATACAGTTAGTGGTATAAATCACAGCACTTGAGTCTTATTTGGCTTTTGCATGAGGTGAGTATTTTATTTGATACGAAGTGACTGTAGTGGTGTTGACGTTTCAACCATACCGTGGTCTGTGTCACAGTGTCGTTGTCACGCTATGGGGTCCAGGGATGATAACTGTAATGTTGATGTCGTAGCCATCAAAATCATAGAGGTTCAGTGGCTTAGGGACAGGGTGAAAACAGGTATCCAACAATTGGTATATTCAGCCTGTATTGGGTACTTTTCACTTTTTGGTCCAATCATCGTAATTACGTGGGTTCTAGATTTGTAATATAGATCTATGTGTGACAGGCAGATGGAGGGTTCCTCTAGTGTATATGACTCTTGTTTATGGGTGTTCTCTATGGTCAATATTGCAGGCACTTTTAAATTGTAGCTGTTATTGATCTGAGTGAGAGCATGTGGTTGCATCTCTGTAGATATAGGAACGTCTGGAGTTGTGGATGGGAATGTGTGCTTCTGTATTGCCAGCACTCCTGTGCTTTTAGCTCTGTGCAGCTTCACTACAAACCTCTAATTTTGACGGCTAGAACATCAACATTAGTTATCTCTGGACCCCATAGTGTGATAGTGACACTGTGACCCTGTGACCTACAGTCACTTCCTGTACAGCCACTTTGTATCGATTAAAATACCTCATGCAAAAGCCAATTAAGACTCTGGAGTGCAGTGGTTTATGTGACCTTTAATAGGCAGAACTCACCGTGATTGAATTTCAGCAGGACCTGTGGTGATGTCACGTGTGACCATAATGGGCAGAGCCAAGCCTACGTTTCCTTGATGTCAAGCCTGCTTAGTTTCGCCCATTGTGGTCACATGGTCGTGACATCACCACAGATTCTTCTACAGCATTAATGAATTCTGGAAGGTTTTTTAAAGGAAGTTATTAATATACCGTATATCAATTCAGGGGGCGTGACTATGTTTAAAAAATTGCATAACTGAATGTGGATTAATGTGACTGATTACCAGCTGAAGTATCCACCATAATGTTTGTGGCAGGTACATAATGCAAACAGCTAAGCATCTAAAATGCTTTTTTATAATTAATACATGGATTTTTTTTCTTTTTCTTTAAACCAGGTTAGTGATGCACAGTGCTTAATCTAAATAACATTGGGGTGGTTTAAAAAACAAATAAGGACATGACATGTTCCCTTTTAAAGGGGTGTACCTGAAAAGGTACATATAGACAGTCTTGTTGTGCAGACCTGTCTGTGTCCATGGATGCAGGGGAGTTTGTAGAATTAGGGAATGTACAGGCTTTCTATGCAGTCATCATATACCATAAAAGAAGAAGGTTTTTGGCTCCCTTTTAACTTAAGTGTATCAGAGTAATCCATGCTATGTTTAAATACGGTAATCAAGATTTTCTGGTCATCATAATGGGAGACCCAGACAATGGGGTTAAGGGCACTGCCCTCCGGAGGCCACACTAGGTACTACAAGTTTGTAGACACCGCCCCCTCCGCTTATAAACCCCTACCGCAGGGAATATCCTCAGTTTTTAACTTAGTGTGCTCGGAGGTATCACACGCTTTGCTTGCACTTCACTGCATTCTCACTACTTACGTGATGGCGTCTGAAGACAAGGTAATATGGTCCCTGTCGGGGACCTTCGGCAGTCTCCCTGCTCACCCTTAGGGAACACGCAGGTCGAGGTACCGGAGGGCCTAGAGCCTGGACACTTTGTGTTCTCCCGGTACGCTGTCGCACTCCTTCCCATCCCTGTTTGGGGGCTCTGGAAAGTGGGAGACTGGAGCCTTGCACAGCTCCGCTCCGTCCGAGGCCTCCCTAAATGGTGCTTACATACCGGACTGGAGCCAGCCCAGTCCGAGGCCTCCCTAAATGGTGCTTACAGACCGGACCGGCACTGAGGCACCTTGTGTGTCTCCGGTGTGCCTGGGGGTAGTGTCGGCACTATATGTGTTGGGACACTCAGACCGCGCGCAACCCTCGGGTCCGCGGTTCTGGCGGTGGACCCCGTGCTGGGGCCACTCTGGCTGACCGCCCTGTGTCTCACAGGGGCTGCGGCTGTCGGCTCCAGACTTTGTCTGCAGCCTTAGTATTGTGTTTTGTGTCACGGTACTTTCCCGCGCTGCGGGCCTCGGCGCCTTCATTACTGGGGCTGCCTGAGGAGATGGAAGCAGCCCAGGCGGTGACGTCATTAATGGGCGGGCGTGTGGCTTCCCGCGTGTTTTCGGCTCCGCCCACAGTTGATTTGTCGGCGGCCATCTTCCCCTCACTTCCCGGCTGGGATCTGCTTGACGTGCACGGCTGCACTCATTACAGGGGAGACCGGAAGACTCGCGGAGGCCACACACGCACACACCGCTTCCTCCACCGCATTACTGCGGTCGGTAAGCCGCCGGTTGTACCGGTTTTTTCTTTAAAGATTGGCTTATTCCCCCTGCTGTGGGAATGTCCTCAGCTGGGAAGAACGCTGCTAAGGCGGCCAGTAACACCACTACCTGTGCTACATGCAACGGGACACTGGTGGAGGGGTCTTGCAATAACTGCGGACGTCCAGAGGCCCGGGCTGATACTGCTGAGACAGCAGCTTCGGTGCTGTACCCTGTGGTCCATGTGGGCCCAGGGCCATGGGAGACACAGAACAAGATAAATGAATCTGTTATCCCAGCTGTCCTCCATGTCGCAATCCCTGGAGGTACTGACCAGGAGACTGGAAAATCCAGCGGCTCCTTCACATTACCCCAGGGTGTCCCCTGCCTCAACTATGAGACCCCTTAAGCGGACTCGACGTGAGGATTCACCCGAGCTCCAGACACTCTCTGAAGAGGAGGGTCTCTCTGAGGGGGATGAGGATGATGGGGGTTCATTACTCGGGTCCGTGTCAGAACCACCAGAGGGGGTGGAGGATCTGGTGTCCTCCATCAACGAGACTCTGCGTCTCGTGACACCCCCTGAGGAGGTGAACGTTCACCCGAAGGAGGTCTACCAATGGCTGCGGCCGGAGGCTAGACCAAGTGGTTCCTTTATGGACCACACTAACTTTGGAAGGGTGGTTAGAGCGCCCAGGATTCATCCTGGACGGCGTTATGTCCGTAAATCCAAGGACAATCGCTTCCCCTTCCCTGAGGAGGTGCTTCAGGAGTGGTCGCAGTCCCCTAAGGTGGACGCTTCCATGACCAGGGTTGCTGCACGCTCCCTATTTTCTGCCTCTGATAGCTCCTCATTGAAGGATGCGACTGATAGACAGGTCGAGCAACTCGCCAAGTCTTCTTATGAGGCTGTGGGGTCTTCATTTGCCCCTAATTTTGCCGCGGTCTGGACTCTGCAGGCGATCACCTCCTGCTTGGATGGTATCGCGGACCTGGCAGGGTCCAGTTCAGAAGTCCTGGCGCTTACTGATAGAGCAAGGGCCTATGCGGATTACGCCAGGACGGCAGTACTGGAAACTGCAAATCGCTCTGCTGTGACTTCGGCCAACGCTATAGCGATCCGCAGGTTATTGTGGCTGCGTCTTTGGGACTCAGATGCCACGTCTAAGAAGATTTTGCAAAATCTTCCGTTTTCTGGTGACAGGCTTTTTGGTACCGAACTGGACAAGCTGATAAAGGATTCTGCGGAGTCAAAGATTCCACAGAATAAACCTAAGCCACGGTATACCGTGAAGAGGAACCCAAAACAGTGGTCCTTTCGGTCCAGTTCACAGCCATCAGCATCGTCTGCCCGTGCGGACAGAGGGAACAAGCCCTCTACTCAGTGGCGTCCCAAGGGTCGCCAGAAGAAACCGGCGGGGGCAGCGGCTGCCACCCCCAAACCCACTTCCGCATGACTCGCTCTCTCATCCTGCTTCCTCACAGGTGGGGGGCCGCCTGTCTCTTTTTCGGGACAGATGGCTACTCCAGGTCCAAGATCAGTGGGTACGAGATATAGTCTCCAGAGGCTACAGGATAGAGCTGACGTCTCAGCCGGCACACCGATTCCATCGATCGGTCCCGTCTCCAGAAAAGGCTCAGGCTTTTCATCTGGTGTTGGAGGGTCTCCGCAGAGACGGAGTAGTGGTCCCAGTGCCTTCCGGGAAGAGGTTCCGGGGTTTTTACTCCAACCTCTTTATCGTCCCAAAGAAGGACGACTCTTTTCGCCCGGTTCTGGACCTCAAGTTGTTCAACCGTCACGTGTTGGTTCGGAAGTTCCGCATGGAATCCCTGCGCTCCGTGATAGCGGCTGTGTCACAGGGGGACTTCCTAGCGTCCATAGATATCCGGGACGCTTACCTTCACGTGCCCATTGCACCAGCTCATCAACGCTGGTTAAGATTCGCAGTGGGGGACGAACACTACCAGTTCGTGGCTCTCCCCTTCGGTCTGGCCTCGGCTCCGCGGGTGTTCACAAAAGTGATGGCCTCTATGATGGCTCTCCTGCATGTGCAGGGACATGCCGTCATCCCCTATCTAGACGACCTTCTGGTCAGGGCGCCATCGGAACACCTGTGTCGGGTGAGCCTGGAGGTGACCATGAAGTCTCTGGAACATTTTGGGTGGCTTCTCAATGTTCAGAAATCGACCCTGGTTCCGACCCAGTCACTGACATATCTGGGCATGGACTTCCACACAGACTCAGCCCTGGTGTCTCTGCCACGAGCCAAACAGTTGGCCATCCATTCCGGAGTACAACAGGTCCTCCTGTCACCAGTCATCCATACGGGTGTTGATGAAGCTGGTGGGGCGTATGGTGGCAGCAATAGAGGCGGTGCCTTTCGCACAATTTCGCCTCCGTCCTCTCCAGCTGGAGATTCTCCGCAGATGGGACAAGAGGACGATTTCTCTGAATCGGCTGGTGACTCTTTCTCAACCGACCAGGGATTCCCTGCAGTGGTGGCTACTGCCACGTCACTTGTCTCGGGGCCGGTCTTTCATCAAACCATCTTGGTTAGTGGTGACCACCGACGCCAGTCTGACGGGCTGGGGGGCGGTGTTCTTACACCACAGGGCCCAAGGCCTCTGGACTCAGTCGGAGTCGGCGTTGCAGATCAACGTGCTGGAGATCAAGGCGATCTATCTGGCGCTCCTGGCGTCTCAGAGATTCCTCTCAGGACAACCCATTCGGGTTCAGTCCGACAATGCGACGGCCGTCGCATATATAAATCATCAGGGAGGAACCAGGAGTGCACAGGCTCTGGCCGAAGTCCACCGCATCCTATCCTGGGCGGAGGACAACAACTGCCTGATTTCCGCAGTTCACATCCCAAGGGTCGAAAACTGGGAGGCCGACTATCTGAGCCGGCAGGGGATGGACGCCGGAGAGTGGTCTCTTCATCCGGATGTCTTCCGAGACGTCTGCAGCAGATGGGGCACTCCGGATGTGGATCTGATGGCCTCACGGCTGAATCATCAGGTGCCGCACTACATGGCGAGGTCGTGGGATCCTCAGTCTCTGGGAGCAGACGCTCTGATCCTGAGTTGGTCCAGATTTCATCTGCCGTATGTGTTCCCGCCTCTAGCTCTGATTCCCAAGGTGCTGTGGAAGATCAGGTCGGAGTGCAGAGTGGCCATTCTAGTGGCTCCAGATTGGCCCAGGAGGTCCTGGTATCCGGACCTGTGGCAGCTGTCAGGCGGACACAGGTGGGCTCTTCCAGAACGCGCAGATCTTCTCGCGCAAGGCCCATTCTTCCACCTCAATTCCAGGGCCCTCAGATTGACTGCATGGCTCTTGAGGCCTGGCTGCTGACGTCCAGGGGTTTCTCCTCTACAGTGGTTGCCACTATGAATCGGGCTAGGAAACCTGTTTCGCGGAAGATATACCTCAGGACGTGGAAAATCTTTTTCGCCTGGTGTGCTTCTGGTAGACGGTCACCTTGGCCCTTGTCAGTTCCGACGCTGTTGGCTTTCCTTCAGTCGGGTTTGGAGCTGGGCTTATCCCTTAGCTCCCTGAAGGGTCAGGTGTCAGCGCTGTCTGTGCTGTTTGACAGACGTTTGGCGCTTCTACCAAAGGTCCGTCAATTCCTACAGGGGGTGTCTCGGGTGGTTCCGCCATATAGGCGACCACTGGACCCTTGGGACCTCAACATGGTCCTGGCGGCACTTCAGAAGCCGCCGTTTGAACCGCTGAGAGAAGTTCCCCTCTCTCGTCTGTCCCAGAAAGTGGTCTTTTTGGTGGCGATTACGTCTCTGAGAAGGGTCTCAGAATTGGCTGCACTTTCGTGCAAGTCACCCTTCCTGGTGGTTCACCAAGACAAGGTGATGTTACGCCCACGGCCAGAATTCTTGCCTAAGGTGGTGTCCACTTTTCATCTGAACCAAGAGATTGTGCTTCCATCATTTTGTCCCGCTCCCGTTCATCAGGTTGAGCGCGACCTTCACACTCTGGATCTCGTGAGGGCTGTACGCATTTATGTGTCCAGGACTGCCTCCTTCCGGAGTTCTGACTCCTTGTTTATCCTTACGGCGGGTCGCTGTAAGGGGTCCACGGCATCAAAATCTACCTTGGCCAGATGGATCAAGGTGCCCATTCAGGAGGCCTACCGTTCTTCCGGTCTGCCTCTCCCGGTGGGATTGAAGGCGCACTCGACTAGAGCTGTCGGTGCCTCCTGGGCTTTGCGACATCGAGCTTCTGCTCTACAGGTGTGTCAGGCAGCCACATGGTCAAGCCTGCATACTTTTTCTAAGCACTATATGGTGCATGCCCATGCCTCTGCGGATGCAAGTCTGGGCAGGCGGGTCCTCCAGGCGGCGGTTGCCCACCTTTAAAAAGGGGGACCATGTGTTATCCGTCTTTTGAGGAACTCTTCCCGCCCTGGGGTATTGCTTTAGGACATCCCCATTGTCTGGGTCTCCCATTATGATGACCAGAAAAAAGAGAATTTTGTTTACGTACCGTAAATTCTTTTTTCTTTAATCATCAATGGGAGACCCAGCACCCACCCAATGTTCCGTTGGATGTTGTCACATTTGACTTGTTCCCAGTTGGAACAGTTTATTCCGGGTTGTTGGACCGTTTGTTCACGGTTTTTCTCCCGAGGTTTCGGGTGTGGTTATTTTTTTGTCTCCTCGCAGCTTATGGACCAAACTGAGGATATTCCCTGCGGTAGGGGTTTATAAGCGGAGGGGGCGGTGTCTACAAACTTGTAGTACCTAGTGTGGCCTCCGGAGGGCAGTGCCCTTAACCCCATTGTCTGGGTCTCCCATTGATGATTAAAGAAAAAAGAATTTACGGTAAGTAAACAAAATTCTCTTTTTTATTAAGTTTATATGTATATGCATAGCAAATAAATCAGCAACAAATCTCTTTATTCTTTCTATGCAGTCTGCAGTCATAAAGACTGTGGACATGGTAGAACACGTATTAATAATTTCCAATGTTGTTTCATAAGGTCGGTGTCCTCTTATTTTGTATTTTTTAGGAGACCGAGTCATTCCTCTTTATATTCCTCAATGTGGCGAATGCAAATTTTGTGTGAACCCCAAAACCAACTTATGTCAAAAGATCAGGTAACTTTTTTTTTTTTTTTTTTTTTTTCTTCTTCCTTGCCTATGAATCTTTGTGACTGTTTTCTTATTCATTGATGGAGTATGTTATGTTGCGGTTGTTGCTTTACTTTATTTTTCCTATTGTGTTGGATTTAACATGGTATTACGGGACTTGTGCTCTTTACAGGATAACTCAAGGTCGTGGTTTCATGCCTGATGGGACGAGCAGGTTTACCTGCAAAGGAAAGCAGATTTTCCACTTCATGGGCACCAGCACCTTCTCTGAATACACAGTGGTTGCTGACATCTCTATTGCTAAAATAGAGGAATCTGCTCCTCTGGACAAAGTCTGCCTGCTGGGCTGTGGAGTGTCAACCGGATATGGAGCCGCGCTGAACACTGCCAAGGTAATCGGATCAAGCATTTCCAAATGCTTTGTTCACATTAGTTTCCATTATTTAGGCTATATTGATATCAGATTTTAAGAATACCCAAAACCAAATGCCATGAACGATGTATTCATTAATCTCCTTCTAGAGCATCTTTATTATATTTAACATTTTATTCTTCCCTCCTGTTTCAACATCTGAAACAATGTAATTTTTCCTTTGATACAGTCATGTGAAGGCTTGTCTTTTGCAGGATGAAATATAGATTTTAATTGCCCAATTAATTTTACCATATAATGTACTGAAAAATAGGGTAAAATTGTGTGTGTGGGGGGAAACAATTCCATCAAAATTTAGTTTTGTCATTTATTGTATAGTAAAAATTAGGGATGAGCGGGGTCCCGTGGAAGATCAGGTTCTGGAGTTTCAGCCGGATTTTTTTTAAGTTCTGTTCTTGACCTAAACTTAACTCAAACCTCATTGGAAGTCACTGATGGGACAGTTATGCTCTCCACCAACATACAGAGAGCCATAAGCAACATACTTCCGGGGAGGATGAGGGTTTGTAATTTGTAGGTACACACGACATCTGATCGTGCTTATTTTGCTCCCAATGCAGCCATTCAAACACTGCAAGCGGTTTGCACTCACCCAAGCACTGAGAGTACCCGAGCATAGCGATGCTCCCTCCAGTGGTTTGCATATGTAAAGCACCTGAACTCCAAACATGAGCACTGAACATTTTTTAAAAGTCTGTGTTTGGTACTAGCTCAGAACTTAAAAGTCTAGTTCGCTCATCCCTAGTAAAAGTGATCTAATAGGACGATTATCCAGGTCATTACAATGACTGCACTCTGACTTTTCTAATATAATAAATGTAATAAGCCTATATATATACTTACAGAATATCAGAAAAGTGAGTACACTCCTCACATTTTTGTGAGTATTTTATATCGTTTCAATGGACTACATTGAAGATGTGAAAAATAAGAGAAACAGGGAGCGCACATGAGCATAACCTGGTGGTCCAGTGGGCTGGGGATTATATTGGGGCCAAGGGTCACTCACCTCATGAAGCTGTGCACCCCTGCACACCCCAGTTGCTGGCGTGGAGGTGAGGACAGTATCATTGCCGCTCCATGCGACTCTCCCTGGTTTGCATCACGTTACTGCGGGAAGGCGTTGCCGGAAATACATCACCGCAGGGCTTTTAGCTGTTGGAAGCTGGAATATCGTGCCCAGAGCTGCTGCCGCATACCCTCGTAAGGGACATGATTATGGTGGCAAAAAAATCGATAGTCATGCTGTCTTCATCAGATAGTACCACCTGATGAAGATAGCATGACTCTATTGAAACGCGTTGTGGAGCACAAAGGTTCTCAATAAATGTTTATCACCTTTAATGTGTGTTTTAATATTCTCCCTCTGCCCCAGCGCTCCTAAGACCGCATTCATTTTTTACCTCCACACTGAAGATATGTCACTCTCGTAAAATGTAAAGCAGTCAGTTTACAGCTTGTATAACATTGTGTGTTTGGCGTGCCCTCTAAATAACTCAACACACAGTTTAATGTCTAAATCACAACAAAGTGAGTACACCCCTAAGTGAAAATGGCAAATTGAGACCAATTGGCCATTTTTCCTCCCTGGTGTCATGATTCATTATTGTTACATCTCGGGTGTGAATGGGGGTCAGATGTCACATTTGGTTTTATCGCTCACACACTCTCATATTGATCACTGGAAGATCAATATGGCACCTCATGATAAAGAATTCTCTGAGGATCTGAAAAAAGAATTGTTGCTCTATATAAAGATGAACTAGGCTATAAGAAGATTGCCAACACCCTGAAACTGAGCTGCAGCACAAAGGCTAAAACCATACAGTAATTTACCACGATGTACAAGAAAGACTGCACACAGTTTGCTGCAGACATGCAAACTAAGGACATGGATTGGTCTAATGAGACCAAGATAATAATATATATTTTTTTCTTTTGTCAGTTTTCGAGATCTATAATATTTTTCAGTTCCATCACTGAAGCTGTGTCAGGCCTTGTTTTTAGAGGTGAACTGACGCTGTCATTGATACCATTTTAGGATAAATTTTAAACACTTTTTTTTTGCATTTCTGTTGGGAGTTGTGGAGAGCAAAGAATTAAAAAATTGCCCTGCTGTGAAAGAGTTAACAATTTTTGGGGTATTTATTGGAAGCTGGGCACAATGTATTGAAGCTGGGCACAAGGTATTGGGAACAAAAATTTCATACTTGCAGTTTTCATTCTGCTGTGCTTCATAAAATATTTGGAAAATGCCAGTAAGGTCAAAATAATTAATGCACCCTCAGATAAATCCCCCGAGGTGTCATTTGTTTAACTGGGGTCACTTTTTGGGGATTCGGCTGCTATGGCATCTCAGTGGATCTACAAGTGTCCACAATCTACTCCAGAAAACTATAAACCCCAAAAAAACAAATACTCTTTCAGTAGTGTATAGGGTTTTGCCATATGGGGTGTTATAGTTATATATTTTTTTTTTTTTTATTAGACATGGTAAAGATGAAATATTTTGAGCAAAACCACTTATGTTGTAACTGATGAATTTTTTTTTCATTTTGACACATTCCAATGGTGAAGAAATCTATTAAACTACTGTGGGATAAATATTCTCATGACACCTCTAGATGAATTCCTTGAGGGATACTTTCTGAAAAGTGATAAAACAGCAGAAAATCTCGTTGAGGGCTGTGCAAAATGGTCAAATATTCCAAATATACACTAAAAGAATGAAAGTACGGTGGCTCAGTTACTGTTCGCATTGTAGCTTTGCAGTGCTGGGGTCCTGGGTTTAATCTCACCAAGGACAACAACTGCAAAGAGTTTGTATGTATTTTACCTGAGAGTCCTCAGTGGTTGATACCTTTTTAATGGCTAACTGGAAAGATGGTAAGAAATAGCAATCTTTTGAGACACTATGCCCTGTTCATCAGGCTTAATAATGACACAACTTTTGAACACATATATATACATGTACAGGGTTGGATGATGCAGTAAATAAACAAAGTGAGGTGAGGTGTAACACAGGACTTGGCAGAGTTTGGAGGTGGGAGAGACCCTCTGGGGCAGTAAACATCAGTGTCCTGAGATAAGAAGCAGATTGTTTTATGTCCTTTTGATTAGTTGTTTCTTCAAGATTTGGAGATTCCTCAATTATTGAAAAAATACATAAATCCACGTGACGCATTCATTCCCACTCAGAATGTTTCAAAGGTTAACATAAGATTATTTTCCCAGACTCTCCTGTCTCTCTGCGATTTGAAATGACCTTTTAAAACTAGTATTTTCATGTCCATTATGGTGTGATCAGGGCTACAAAAATGATTGGCCACAAGTAGATCCATTCTTTTATTGTGTGGCGATGAGCGTTCATCCTAGTTCTGAGTTGTTGCCCCATCTTTCCTACATGCAGATTCCCGCTCACACATTTGGTACATATAATTAAATGCACCACATTAGTTGTGGTGCAACTGAAGTTATCTTGTAGTCCCAATCTGTGGCCATGTGCACACGTTCAGTATTTGGTGAGTTTTTTTACCTCAGGATTTGTAGACAAAACCAGGAGAGGAGCAATCAGAGGAAAAGTCTAATAGAAACACGTCACCACTCCTGTATTTAATCACCCACTCCTGGTTTTGGCTACAAATCCTGAGGTAAAAACTCATCAAACACTGTGTGTGCACGTGGCCTGTGTTAGGAATCTTTATTTTGTCCGTTGTCATAGATGGACAGGTTTTGCACCTGTTCTGGTTGAAGGGAAAGGTTCCTGTTATTTTTGGAGAGGAGTCGGACGGAGTTTCTGACGATGATGCACTTTACATTCGGAGGTTGTCTAAAACATAAGAGTGAGGGGTCCAGAAATATTGATTATAGTCAGGCATCTTTTTGTAGTAGTGGTTGCATTTTCCAGGCAGCTCCTCTTAACACATCAAAATCTGGATTTTAGGTGACTACGAGAGGGGCCCGGTTGTAGGCTTCTCTAGTTGTGTAATGGAAAGCCACCTGTAGCAATTAGCGTGGTGGCTACATGGGAACATGGGTCCCAGGTGTTATTGCTGCAGTCAGTATTAGGTTAAGGGTTAGATTAATTGAGTTTAATAAGTTTTTATTTCATTAAATGCAGTGAAATTTAAGCTGGTGAGGTGTCTTCACCTGTGGGCACATAGCATTTTTGCTATCTGCATGGTAACAGGCAGGCGAGGTTGCTATGGATACCTGCTTGCTTGGTGAAGGTCAGCCAGGATTGGCTGAGAAAAAGCGGGAAACGATTGTTTAGATCTAGTCAGGCTGAGCCTGACGTCATTCGTCAGCTGTGTGAAGAAGAGACACCCGCCCACCCCCCTTGAGAAGGCTATGCCTTCACTGTCGTTCGGCTTGATTTGAGGGGGAAAATGAACCCAAGGAGTTTTGGGTGTGTTGGTAATTATAGCGGTACAAAAAGGTGGTTTATTGTTTAGAGTTATATAGGATATTTTTATCTATTTATTTGGTTTTTGTACCGCTCTTTGTTACCCTGAATTAAAGCCTTACGGCCATTTCCTGCCACCGTCTGGTGTAGTTATTTCGCTGTATAGTTAAGTAAGGGGGGTGGGCCCTATGTTCCCATGTAGGAGATGATTCCTTGATATTCTGGTGGCTCTTGTAATCTGGTTCCGATTGCTCTTGGATGGTAGCCCTGGTTCAAAAAGATCTTTCTGAGGTCCTCAAGGTGATTGTCTCTATCTGTAGGGTTGGAACATATCCGATTGTATCTGATGGCCTGGCTGTACACGAGTTTTTTATGTGTTTTGGATGAAAACTGTCCCATTAAAGATATGTTGGATGGTCAATTGGCTTCTGGTACAGGGATGTCTGTTTTTTTGCCATCTTTTCAGTTTGCCATTAAAAGGTATCAACCACTACTTTGTTTTTTTTTTTTTTTTTTATGGAATTCCTACAGGCTCTCCAGTTTCCTCCCACACGCCAAAGACATATCGATTGAGAATTTAGATTGTGAGCCCCAATGGGTACAGTCATGTGTATAAAGTGCTATACTAGCACTGACATGTTGACTAGACCTGGCATCCCAGATCTTCCATTTTTCTGCATGACATGGTGGAGGGCGTTTGAAGGGAGAGGTGGTCAACCATGCATGATGCTGCTCCAGTTTACAGCTGTGGACTGTGTTCAGCCGGCTCTATTCTGGCGCCAGACTGGTCGGGACCCCACGTATGGGTACTACACCCATATAAGAGTGTGTAGTATTCCTGTGACTAGGGAATTGGGATGTTGCATAAGGGAACCTCAGAACACTCATTCACACACACCCTAGGGTAGGGGACCGTGGGTGGACCTGCTGAGGGAGGACCCAGTCCTGTGGGAGGAGTGACAATGTAGAAAAGTGTGTGGGTGGGAGGAACAGAGAGTTCAGTGTGAGAAGAGTCAGTAAGTGGAGTGCTCCATTGGGGAGTGAGAAGTGCAGGACGGCAGCGAAGCCGTCGGGACAGAGGGAGATCCTAGGGGCACCAGGTAGTGCGGTATGCCCGAATCCGCACCCGGTACGACTACCGACCGGAGGGATCTGGTCCCGGAACAGAGGACAGTCTCTGTACACTGTGCGAGCATTTATCCCCGAACCGTTAAACCAGAAGCCCGAGCTTCTAAAGGAAGTCGCGGCCGGACACCTGGCGCATCCTTAAAAAGGCATACCAAATAGGGTCAAGGGGACCTGGAGAAGAGTCCTCCACAGAGGGCCCTTGGGGGCCGGCTCGGGGCTCTGTGCGCGTCATGGGAGACAGAAGAGAGCGCAGTGAGGGACCGGCAAGGAACAGCAGGCACCCCACCGAGGGTCCTAAGTGAGTCATCCTGGTTCCCTGGTGACTACCCAGGCCAGAAAGACCCGAAAGACTGTACCATCTGTGACCTGTATGAAGTACTGCCAGTAAACCCGTGGAGAGTGAAAGACTGGGTGACATACTTTATTTGCCTGCCCCTGGAGAGCCGCATACTTGTTGCATTGAGAAGACTGGTAACAAGGCTGTGTGTGCTAAGCTGCCTCCCTGTGTAAAAACTATTCACAACTGCCCCAGGGATCCCGCTCCACCTACAGGGAGCGTAACCATCTTGCTGCTCCACCATCACCGGAACCTTAGATGGCATCACAAAACATTTATTTTTATTGACTGTTTTCCCCCTTTTTAAGTGAACACCAGGGCCATGGGACTGGGCAACAGGCCCCTGTGACATCTCCCATGAACTAAACGCCTGGGACCTGGTACCCCACGGCCCTGGGGCGGGTCACTATCATTCCCATATACTTTCTGTGGAGCAGCCCCTCACATGCCTAATAGTCGCATCATAAAACTTTCTCCTCAATGTTGTGATATGATGAGATGAACCATGCACCAACAATCTAGTGATCAGTGAGGTTCCAGCTACAATGATTCTTCATCTATCTAGTATTATAGTACTATATATTCCCTTTTAGGCTTTTAAAGTTTTCTGTCACATTGTGCCATGTTTCAATAACTTACTTTTTTTTGTTATATCAGGTGGAGCCAGGTTCTACCTGTGCAGTATTCGGCCTAGGAGGGGTTGGCCTTGCGGTTATTATGGGATGTAAAGTTGCCGGTGCCAAGCGCATTATCGGAATTGACCTGAACAAGGACAAGTTTGAAAAGGCTAAAGAGTTTGGTGCTACTGAATGCATCAGTCCCTCAGACTACAGCAAACCGATCCAGGAGGTGCTGGTGGATATGACTGATGGGGGTGTGGATTATTCCTTTGAGTGCATCGGAAATGTTGGCGTTATGGTAATTATCCAGTCAAGATGATGGATCTTTTGCTTCCTGCCCAACTAGGTTTCAGTGCAGTATTTTCTCCAGCAGACCGAGTGAGATGAGGCTTTTTATTCTGTTATTCCAAGACAAAGGCAAATAAGAATATAGTATAAAGTCTTAACCCTTTTCAGGTCCTTTCCAGGGTTAAAACGTAATACTTTTCCCTGGAGCACCTAATTAGTGGTTGAGCTTGATGCTATACTTCTAACTAAAAGGCAAAATAGAGGCCATGTACCCAACATTTGGAGCTTGTTACAGGGTAGAGCCATGTTCCCTGAGAAACGCTCATTGACTCTTGCGTATTAACATTGATGTGTTATCAAACATCGCTCGACCTTATGATGAAATTGGTGCAAATAAAGAGATCTCAGCCACATACAAGACAGGCTAACAACTAATGCACATATTGCAGATTCTGACCGGCAAGTGCTGTTTGTGCTGAGTTTAACTGTCTGTGAAACGCGATATCTCAAACGCTGTAAGCTGAGGTTGAAATCCAAGCCAAACATGCATAATAAAATAGAGCCCATCTATGTCTAGAGCAGAGAGGACATGATGGTTAGGCGCAGTTTTGATAGAAGTAATCATAACTTGTAGACTCGACTGTTCGACAATTATCCACTGAGAGCAAATACTCTCCATTGTAAGAATATTGTGAATGTAGTTTGGTGCATAGTAACGCCATGCTCCGGTATGTGTACAGTTGGGTCCTGCATTAGCTGTTTACCTTTAATAGCCTTGTTTTTTGTGTTTTAGAGAGCAGCATTAGAAGCTTGTCACAAAGGCTGGGGTGTAAGTGTCATTGTGGGAGTCGCAGCATCTGGACAGGAGATTGCAACCCGACCATTTCAGCTGGTGACCGGGCGCACATGGAAAGGAACAGCTTTCGGAGGTGAGAAAATGCATTTTGGCAATCTGGTTAAAAAGGAATTTGTAAGCTGTTTGTTGTTTTTTTTTTATTTTTTATTTTTTTTATATAATCTGAGAGCAAGAAAGCCTAATTTTAGTGATGTATTGCTAACCTAGCTGCTTGGTGCAATTTTGATAGAATCCATTGTTTGTAGACATGGCTGAGCTACGTCTTCTGGACTGTCTATAATCCCCGCCCAAACTCCTGATAGGCAGCACCTGCATAAACTGTGTGTTGTCATCAAGTTGCCAAATCATTGTTGGGAGTGGGGTTAAATAATTAGCTGATTGCCTGACACATGCAATGTAGTTAAGCAGTGATAATCTCCTGCTGATAAAATACCGAATTGTATTAAAGCTACAATACGCAGCCTAATAAGTGAGGCATCCCTGTAATCTGGCTCTTGTACCATATATCACACTTCTCGCAGATTAAATAGCAAAAAACCTGCTGACAAATACCCTTATTACCTTTAATCCTACAGATCTTCACTATAGAAATTTAAAAAATCATCTGAAAACTAGTGGCAGAGCACTGCTTAATTCAGTTCTGTATTTCAGAACAAACATTTGAGTTTAATTTTTTAAATGCCTTTAATATTGTCTTTAATTTTTTACATGAAGTAGAAAGACAAACAAATGACACTCAGAAACACAGTACATAAAAACCCCTAAAACCAATAAGTGGGTCCTTACTACCCTACTTAGTTTACAAATAATTTAGGCAATTAGTAAAAAAAGGTATTAGATGCCCAAAGCAATGAGTAATTCTGTAAAAAGAACATCCCAAATAGCAACACGTGGTCCATTAATGCTACAGCACTTAACACCAGCAGGCTGTTTTCTATCATGCAATCTTCAACATTAAGGGTATGTGCCCACAGGACGTTTTTCCAGCATGTTTGCTGTGGTTTCTGCCTGCAGTTTACCCTTGGTTTTATGTTAATTTGTTCCTGTGGTTGGGCTTCCCTGCAAAATCAATGTGTTTCACAGAAACGCTGTGCCCTCACACTGGCTTTGCAAGTGTCTCGAAGTGTCAAATCCCTCTAGTTTTGCTGCAGATGGGAAAGCATTATCATGTTTTACTTTTGCTGCAGGCAATGGTAAAAACGCTGGAAAAATGCAGCAAACGCTGGAAAAACATGCAAAAAACACAATAAAAACGCAGGACCTGAAAGCAGCAAATCTCCTGGCAAGGACTCGAGATCCTTGAAACCAGGACCGGTTTTGCTGCGTTCAGGACTGCTTTAAAAACATCCTGTGGGCACATACCCTAAAATTGCATCACCAAGAAGGAAAATGGGTGGTGTTATGGAAAACAGGATCGATAGACATGGTAATATGCAAATTATAAAAAATAAATAAATATAAAACATAATTTTTCCCTTTGCCAATGACTGCACCACAAGACAAAGTCCACCTCCTAGGACAAGCAACCTGCAGGCAAAAAAGGCAGTGCCTCCCACCAGGGCTGTGGAGTCGGTAAGCCAAACCTCGGACTCCTCAATTTGCCTGACTACAACTCATACTCCACAACTCCCGACTCCCTCATACATGGCTCATGTTTAAGTGATACATTTATTGTAACACAAAGGTAACATCAGGCTTTAATCATTATTGTGATACAATAATCAAGATGTTTACATAGAACATAATATTCAGCACATTCTGCATTGAATTACTGGATCTAATTTATTATATATTTTAAGAGTCTGAGATGCTCCATTTTATACTAACTCCACCAAAATGGGCTCCAGCTCCACAGCCCTTCCTCCCACATTCCCGCAGTGGTTTCCTGTCATACGGCACGAGTACTGTGGTATTAGCTAAGACTGCTTTCACATTAGCGTTTATTGAAATTGCGGCAGATGCTGTGAAAAACCGCATCTGCGCGATTACCGCATACCGGCTGCACTTGCGGCACGGTTGCGGCAAGCCCATACAATGTATAGGCGGGTTTGCGGCAGGTGCGGCAAGTGCGTTTTGGCACTTGCGGCAGGTGCAGCCACGAAAAAACCACGGCTGACCGCGTTTTTTTTCGCTGCCGCAAGTGCCAAGACCGCACTTGCCGCACCTGCCGCAAGCCCGCCTATACATTGTATGGGGCTTGCCGCAACTGTGCAGCCGGTATGCGGTAATCGCGGCAGATGCGTTTTTTCACAGCATCTGCCGCAATTTCAAATAAACGCTAATGTGAAAGTACCCTAAGACAGGCATGGATAGATTTTTATGGGCTAATTATCTTGGAAAATGCCTGCCACCCCTTATGAGGGTAGGGAGTGGTTTCTCCACGAACCTTGAGTCCAGCTGACCCTTTTGAACCTTAACTCGCTGGGCAGTCGTGTTTTATTTCCAAGGGGAACATGGAGGAGCTCTGTGGCTTGATGTGCAGATGATGTCACAGGAAGTGGCATGATGTGTCTGTGCAAGTGTGGCATCCAGCAGTGATGGTATAGGCAGTAGAAACCAGAAGTGTGTCACAGGAGGTATGGCAGCAGCTACCAGATGTGGGGCAGAGGTGCAGAGCAAGGCAGGTTTTCATGAGGTTATTGCCATTAGAAAGGACGCCTTTGTTTTAGTCCCTCCTCCTTTAATTAGCAATCTACAGTCAGCATAGTGATCATTCTACACCCTATAAAGAAGCAAGCAAAAAGTAAAAGAAGCAAACGGTTACATAGTGGAAAATAAATACAGTACAACATTTTGCAACCAACCAGACTGAGAAAAAGACTCCATGAATAAATCCTTTACACACAAAGCTTAATTTGCATAAAATGTCTATTTTTATTAGTAAACAAATTATAAAAATATATCATGTATATTACCTAACATCATATGACCCTCTCTTATGAAGCAGTGCGAAACGTGTGTAGGGAGCAGTTACTTTATTGGTAACACGGACTTGGACTGCATACTCGCGATCAGTATACGCAGCCTCTTGCCGCTGCATCCAAATGCTGCGTAGTACAGTATAAGCATAGTGGATGGGATTTCAAGAAATCCCATCCTCACTATGTTTAACCGACCGCAGCGATTTGACAGCTGCGGTGCGGGTTGCCGGCATGTTCATTTCATGCTGCGGAGTCGGAAGCGGCTCCCCATCGGGTGACTGCAGGGAGAAGCCTGGCCTGCACCCGCCGCACATGGTGAGTACAGGGCGGCTGCGATCTCCTTGCGGCCACCCGCGGCTTCACTCAGGTCCGGAGGAGCTGCGTCCAACACGCAGCTCCTCCAGACCGTGAGCACGCAGCCGTAAGATATAGTAAGACCCTTGTGACTATATATGATGTGATTTTCTCTTTCGCATCATTGGGGGATACAGGACCATGGGTGTATGCTTTTCTGCAACTAGGAGGCGATATTAAATAGAGATAAAACTTAAGTCCTCCTCCCTGCAGTATACACGGATACGTAGGCGTAGTTAGTCAGTTTTAGCTTAGTGTTGCAAGGAGGCACATGTGATCTGTCTCTCAAATCACATTTACTCCCTTTTTTATTTTTATTCTCACTTTTATCTTTACTCAACATTTTGACATCAGGCGACAGCTCCCCTCAGGGTGCCGCTCTCCTAAATCATGGGGATAGCCAAGGCAGCACGCAGGCCGCACCGTCCATTGGACAACCTGAGCCCTCATGTGTCAAGGAGGCAGGAGGAGCGGCTAGCACTACACAGCGGCTTCAGTGCAGTAAGGTATCACGCACCTATCCGCGGCCGCCGGTGATAGCCCCTCCCACTCTTCACCCACGGCCGCCAGTGACAGCACCTCCCCATTCTCCTCATCCCCTGCCGCCAGTGACAACCCATCAGGGAACGTCCCCAGTCTACAGCCCACCTGGCAACCAGAAGACTGACCCATACAAGTCCGTTCCAGTGACGTTCTCCCACCACGTCACCCATATGTGACACATCTTGCTCCCTGTCACCCCACGACCGGCCTGAGTCACTCTCCGAAGGGGGAACTCTGAGACAGATTCGTCCCAGGAAATGGAGATGACAGACATCCAAGGCAATGGTTGATAGCCTCATCTAGGCCGTAAACAAAACACTAAAAGTCAATGACGACCCTGCCACCACCCCGGTGCACACAGTGCTTCTACAAAGGCAAAACACTCTCGTCGAGTGTTCTCTAATCACGACGATTTTAAGAACATGATCCGACAACATTGGGACCGTCCAGTTAAGCGCTTTGCAGGTCACAGACCTATCGAAGCCAAGTACCCCTTTGCTTCAGACTATCATAACGAATGGGCTGAGTCGCCAACTGTTGACCCTCCAGTGTCTCGCCTAGCTGACAGAACCCTACTTACACACTCTTGACAGTTCGTCTATCAAAGACTCCAACGACCGCCAACTAGATAACCTGGCGCGCTCAGTCTTTGAAGCCTCAGGAGCAGCCCTCTCATCCTCGTTCGCTACGCCGTGGGTCGCAAAAACAGCGGTATCTTGGATACATTCCCTACGCGCAATATTACAAGACCTCAACCCCTCACAAGACGCAACTGACTTACTCGACCAACTCTCAATGGTCGTTGGGTACTTCTTGCTTGCGTCCTTAATCAAAGTCAACTGTTCCGCGTTGGCAGAGTGGGTGTACGCACTTTTTGTTTGATTTATTTGATCCTCTTCTTTGTCTGGTTTCAGTTTATCCATCTATTACTGTTGTGGCATTTTGCCCTTACTATTACATACATTTATGGAGTTTTTATTTCATTAGGACTTGCTACAAATTTGGGAGTTTATCCATCTGCTTAAATTTATGAATACATTATGCAAAATATTTATAGGTTAATTAATTTGTATCCGTGATTCCCGTATATTCTCGTGTATAAGCCGACCAGTGTATAAGCCGACCCCCTACTTTTGCCCCCAAACCTGGGAAAACCTATTGACTCGTGTATAAGCCGAGGGTGGACCCCAGCACAGGTATACAGCCCCCAGCAGTGTGGTATACAGCAGCCCCAGTGGTAGTATACAGCAGCCCCAGTGGTAGTATACAGCAGCCCCAGTGGTAGTATACAGCAGCCCCAGTGGTAGTATACAGCAGCCCCAGTGGTAGTATACAGCAGCCCCAGTGGTAGTATACAGCAGCCCCAGTGGTAGTATACAGCAGCAGCCCCAGTGGTAGAATACAGCAGCCCCAGTGGTAGTATACAGCAGCAGCCCCAGTGGTAGTATACAGCAGCAGCCCCAGTGGTACTATACAGCAGCAGCCCCAGTGGTAGTATACAGCAGCAGCCCCAGTGGTAGTATACAGCAGCAGCCCCAGTGGTAGTATACAGCAGCAGCCCCAGTGGTAGTATACAGCAGCAGACCCAGTGATAGTATACAGCAGCAGACCCAGTGGTAGTATACAGCAGCAGACCCAGTGGTAGTATACAGCAGCAGACCCAGTGGTAGTATACAGCAGCAGACCCAGTGGTAGTATACAGCAGCAGACCCAGTGGTAGTATACAGCAGCAGACCCAGTGGTAGTATACAGCAGCAGCCCCAGTGGTAGTATACAGCAGCAGCCCCAGTGGTAGTATACAGGCCCCCCCCTTGCGCGGCAGCCTGTAAAGTAAAATCATACTTACCAGTGTCCTGTCGCGCTGTCCCGCCGCTTGCTGACACACGATCCCGGCTTCAATCGCGTCTTCGGCTTCCTGTGGTCGCGGGCAATGACGTCATTGCCCGCGACCACAGAAGACGCGGAATGAAGCCCGGGATCGTGTGTTTGATTTATTTGATCCTCTTCTTTATTTGTCTGGTTTTAGTTTATCCATCTATTACTGTTGTGCATTTTGCCCTTACTATTACATACATTTATGGAGTTTTTATTTCATTAGGACTTGCTACAAATTTGGGAATTTATCCATCTGCTTAAATTTATGAATACATTATGCAAAATATTTATAGGTTAATTTGTATCCGTGATTCCCGTATATTCTCGTGTATAAGCCGACCAGTGTATAAGCCGACCCCCCCTACTTTTGCCCCCAAAACCTGGGAAAACCTATTGACTCGTGTATAAGCCGAGGGTGGACCCCAGCACAGGTATACAGCCCCCAGCAGTGTGGTATACAGCAGCCCCAGTGGTAGTATACAGCAGCAGCCCCAGTGGTAGTATACAGCAGCAGCCCCAGTGGTAGTATGCAGCAGCAGCCCCAGTGGTAGTATGCAGCAGCAGCCCCAGTGGTAGTATGCAGCAGCAGCCCCAGTGGTAGTATGCAGCAGCAGCCCCAGTGGTAGTGGTAGTATACAGGCCCCCCCATCAAGCTCCAGGGCCCCTCCCCTTGCGCGGCAGCCTGTAAAGTAAAATCATACTTACCAGTGTCCTGTCGCGCTGTCCCGCCGCTTGCTGACACACGATCCCGGGCTTCAATCCGTGTCTTCCGGCTTCCTGTGACGTCATTGCCCGCGACCACAGAAGACGCGGAATGAAGCCCGGGATCGTGTGTCGGCAAGCGGCGGGACAGCGCGACAGGACACTGGTAAGTATGATCTTACTTTACAGGCTGCCGTGTATACCTCCAGGGCGGCTGTGTGTGTGTATGTGTAATTATATATATATATACATATACATATATATATATTTACGTATAAGCCGAGGGGGACTTTTCAGCCCAAATTTTGGGCTGAAAAACTTGGCTTATACGCGAGTATATACGGTACTTATGTTCTCTATGGGTTGATATGGTGTTTTGTATAATGCATGATATATACATTTTCATCTGTTCACTAATAAAATATACATTTCATGCAAATTAAGGTTTGTCATGGGGTCCTTTTCAAAGCTTTGCATGTGATTGGATGTGAAATGTCATGCCCTATTAAGGCCCAGTCACACATAACGACGCATCAGCGATAACGATGTGCAAAGATCGCTGGTGCGTCATTTTTCACATCGCTGGTAAGATGTCAAACAGGCATCTCACCAGCGATATGGAAAAACGACGCACTAACGATCCAGAATTATACCGAGGTCGTTGTCTATGTCACTCCATAACGTAGCATTGAGATCGTTGGTCATTATCCCTGTCAAACACAATGATGTAGCGTTCCCAGCGGGAGTGCAACAACGTAGAAATGATCCAGAGCAGTATGTAACGATCAACGATCTCACAGCAGGGGCTAGATTGTTGGTGCGTGTCATACATAACTACATCATTAGCAGGATCACTGTTGCGTCACAAAATCTGTGACGTTACAACAATCTCGTTATGTGTGACAGGGCCTTAAAGAAGGTGAGTCCAGGGCTTCAGGTGCGTCTAAGTCAACTATTGAATTTTTTTAAAACAAACCTATACAACGAAACCCAGTGAACAATGATTTCTCTTGAAAATTATTCTTTATTAGGACAAAAAAAAAAACATTTAAAAAAAAAAACAAAAAACATATAGAAATTAAAAAAGAGAGGTACATAGGAAAAAATCCAATACAAAAGTCAGTAGAGTATAGTCAAAATACCACTGTTACAATACATGTTATGATCAATTAATTTCTATTAGCTAAAAAGAACATCCTAACGAAAGTAGGTGGCAATCAAATCCTTAGTATCCTCCAAGTGAAGAAAAACCTACTGGGTAAACATCTATGTAACGTTCAATTCATTATAAATAGTGCAGGCTTAAAAGAAGGGTGTATAAGTTAAAGATACATATAAAGCATGCATGGCGCTCAGGTGTAATGTTGAAGTATTTACCATAGGGACCCCCTTGACGCATGTTTCGCTTGTCTTGCTCCCTCAGAAGGGGCGCCCTTTAATTTTTTTTTTTAAGAGAAATATGGAGGTTCACTGGGTTTCTTTGTCTAGATCTTAATTGTGTTCATTTCTAGATCTGTTCACGGCTGGGTATTTGTCTCTTCTGCAGTGATGCTCTGGGTGACGTCTCTTGGGCTACTTTATTCTGTAAACAAGCTGATGGCTGCGATCAGTAACGCTACAGTTTCTATTTGTAGAACATCCTGGGCTACTTTTTTGCAAGTTGTATTTTATATATTATCATGTTAGATAAGAATTCACAGTAAAAGCCAAGCTGTATCGAACCATGGGAATTATAAAATCATTCTGTCTTTGTTCTGTTTTATTCTAAAACACCTAGTGTTTTAGAGCCAAATGTAGCTTAATAAATAAGCAAGAAATGGGGGAGGAATGTTCTAAGTTTGATTGACGAGTCTCTCCCTTTATGTAAATGAGGATGAGCTGGGCGCAGAGAAGCTGGAAGAAGGCATCAGAGGTTTTATGCTGCAAATTTGCAGAGATTTCTGCGGCCATCCCACGCATTTTGTAGAAGTCAATGCTCCACTCCAAAAAAAAAATTGTTTATAAATAAGATTTTTCAGACCTAGAGATTTCCCAAAAAAATCTGCTGCTTGTGAATACGCCCTGAGAGCGTAAATTAGGCACCAGAAATGTCTCATCAGAGTGAACGATCTGCTCAACAGCACAAGTGGAAAATGTGCAGAGTGGGGAGGATAGTATGGTGGGCGACTATGAAATGTGGAATTTTCCTTTCAGTATTTTATCTTTCTTGCAGGATGGAAAAGTGTAGACAGTGTCCCCAAGCTGGTGTCTGAATATATGGCTAAAAAAATCAAAGTCGATGAGTTTATAACTCACACTTTGCCATTCACTTCAATTAATGAAGCTTTTGAACTGATGCATTCTGGAAAGAGGTAAGTTGAAAACCTTTCAGAGATTTCTAGAAAAAAAACAATAGTTTTTCTGCTGCTACACAGATTTTTCCAACATGGTTGTAATATAATCGATAATACTCCTTCTAATGCAGAAGTAACAGTCTCTGATTATATATTAGGTTATATTAGATTATATCATATTAAAGGTTGGGTTTTTTTCTCTCAGCAATTTTTCACAATGCAAGTATGTCTTCTGGAGACAAAAATGCGTTCCTGGGTTCCAGAGCTGTAGCATATCTTTATATAATTATTTGTACACATGGGAGCATTCTGTGGGATACATACGGATTAATCATGTTACCACACCGCACAGTGCTTGTGATTTAATAAGATTTGCAAGAATAACATCACCATCTTCTTTTGCTAATTACCTGCGACTCGTGTGTGCGCAAAACTAGGTGTACATGCACCATCTTCATTGACACACTGTATATGCCCAGGGAGGCAGTGGTGAAACAATACTTCCAGCTCTGTAAATCTCATTGATGGCTGTAACAGCTGACTAAGAGACCTTTCACATCAGCGTTTTTTGCTGATTTGCGGCAGATCTGGCAGGTTTTGCTGTGTAACGACTGACTTGCTGCAAACCCTATTCATTCTCTATGACAGTGGTCCACAACCTTTTTTGCTCCAGGGACCACCTTCATGCAAGCCCATTTTTCTGTGGCCTGGTAGGGCGGGGTGGCACAGGGGCGGGGCTTTGGTCACATGGGGCGGGCATGGAGGATTGGCGTTTAGTACCCTGTTTCCCCGAAAGATGCGCTACGTCTTATTTTCAGAGGACGTCTTATTTTTCCATCCCCTTGCAGCTCCCAATACTGTATCCCTTGTCATCATCCTCATGCAGCGCCCATCATCTTACATTCCCCTCCTCCTTCTGCAGCCCCATCATTTTCTTAGAGCCCTCATCCTCACTCTGTAGCCCCCATCCTCCTGCAGCCCCCATCATCTTACAGTCCTCATCCTCCTTTTGCAGCTACCATCATCTTCTTATAGCCACCATTCTCCTTTTGCAGCCCCAACACCATATCGCCACAGCCACATCAAAATCCCTTGCAGGTCGTCCGCTGCAGTGGGACGCCTCTGTGCCTTAGCTTCGTAGATGTACGGACGGGCCGTCGGCAATCAGGTCCAGGATGCTGCACTGGGATTGGACAACGGCTCCGCTCATACATCTATGTATGCAGCTGAGGCACAGAGCAGAGCACAGCGGCGCCGTAGTGCTGCAGGTGCGGGACATTACTGAGAGGCGGGGAAGTGTGCAGCCTTTCCCGATCCGTGCTCGGTGGTTGTGGAACCCTGCTCTATGGGACTTGCAGTCAAGTGTGGTTTTGCCATATCTGACAAATCCAGCAATTGCGGCCACGCAAAAAAAACACTGCTAGCAGCTTTTTATTTTCCTTAGCCGCAAGTGCCGAATTTGCCAGATCTGGCAAAACCATACCTGACCGCAAGTCCCAGAGAGAATGAATGGGGCTTGCGGCAAAATCTGCCAGATCTGCCGCGAATCAGCAAAAACGCTGATGTGAAAGGTCCCCAAGCCCAGCGTCTCCACTGCCTTGTCTGGGGAAAAGCAATATCCCTACGACTAGTTACTTACTAATTAACAAATCACCACTGCAGTTATAGAATAGTTTTTGCCTTATGCAGTGATCAGTAAAATTTGTTAGGAAATGGCATAAAGATTTCAATAAATACAAGGTAGCTTGAGGGAGGAGGGGGCAAAGTGTCTGCCAAGTTCCCCTTTAAGATACACTTCTCCCATAACTTTAACACTTATGTTCCTGTTTTTGCTTTCTTTACAGCATTCGTAGTGTGTTGAACTACTGAAATATCTCAGATAAAAGACTACAACCACACTAGAATTGATTACTTGGAGCACACGATTTTTGATTGAAACAAATTTGTTCACAGTTGCCTTCCTGTCTAACAGCTAATATTCCATGCTGCCATTTCTAATAAATATATTTTTTTTCTGCTGTATGTATGGGCTTTTATTGTTTGCTACTTGGAAATGTACATTTATAAAAACTATTGGTCTCAGATTGGGCCATCCTGAGCCTAAATAGAGTCTGTTTGAAATACTCTAGTCTACTGCGATAGACCTGTTTCTGTTTTTTGTTTTTCCAGCTTACAATTCTGTAATGCTGTTTTGGGCAGATAGTTCTAGTATGTGGACCGTATTCTTGGAAGTCTGAATCCCGTTTAATGCAGAATCAGACTACATTCCAATGGTTTTTATTGGTTTTAAGTTAGCAGGTATAAGATAATAAACATATCCAATATATCAGTACATTAAATATATCCAAACATCTTCAAGGAGTGCAAATTTGTACAAATGTAGAAATCCAGTCATCAGAGATTATACTTGCATGTATCTAAGTAAAAGAAAGGGTAAACATTCTAACTTTCATCATCTTAATATGTAAAGATTTATCAGCCTATGGGATTCCAATCCAAGTATGTCTTGGTGATAGACTAATATATAATGAGTTAATACTTCAACTAGTCTCCTGGGAACTATAATACAAGTTTGTGAGAAATACTGAATCATAGACTATAAACTTAGTAACTTCTCTACTGTCCCGATTTGCCTGCTCTGCGGAGTATTGCCAACATTTGTGGACTTGCACTTGTAGCTTCCACTAATGGACATACTGGTAATCAAGCTTTCTTACTGGCCCAGTAGTTTGCCTGTTGATCGCCAGCAGTTAATCGACCAGTGCTAACCAGCTTTGAGCTGTGTAACCCCAATGACAAATACGGACATCAGAGGTTTTATCTGGCCCAGT
>JARQOC010000003.1:263298306-263333962 GCA_033576535.1 Allobates femoralis
AATATTAAAAAACTCTTTATGAAATTATAAGAAGCTTTGGATCATAGACCTCTGGGAGCGCAAATAGCCTGGTAAAAAACTCTTTTGGATCTATATTTAGTATTCCGAGTCGTGGACGACCCAAACTATTAACCTGTCACGTTATTCAACACCTTGAGTGAACATGGTAAAGAAAGTGAATAAAAAAGGAGCAAAAACTATATTTTTTTTTCATCATCTACTATGTAAAAGCACTATCCAGTCTGTATGTAAGTTTGTCCTGAAAACTGCGCCACCTATAATACATCTTGTTAATTACAGTTAAACTGGTACGTGAAGAAGCCCATACGTTTGGTCTGAGTAGTCAAGAAAACCGCCACCTATATCGCATCACAAGGGAAGGGAGTGCACGGAAGAGAACACATAGGGAATAGAGCACAATGGGAGAGAGGGCACACAAGGGGAGAGACATCAGAAAGTGCATGGAGGAGAGACAGCACAAGGGGAAAGAGTGCACAGGGTCAGAGACCACGGGGAGTGAGTGCACAGGGTGGAGAAAGCACAAGTCTAGAGAACGCACAGGTGAAAGAGCACATGAGACTGCATGAGGGGGAGTGCACACAGGGAGAGACATCACAAGGGGAGAGACAGCACAAGGGGAGAGCATAAAGGGGCAAAGGCAGCACAAGGGGAGAGACTGCACGAGAGAGGGTGCATGGGAGGGCCAGCACAAGGGGAAAGATCACATGGGGGTGGGAGACAGCATAGGTGGAAGAGAGCACAGTGTAAGACAGGGGATGGAAGCAGCAGCGGCTGCAAAGCGACAGCCACCCCGTGCAACAGTGGGCTCCTCCTGCCCTTCTCGGTGGCACTGCAATTAGTAGTAGTTTGGACTAATACATTATCGCGCATGTTCTAGAATCGGCCAATGCGATAGAATTGGACCCCCGACTAGTAGTAGATAAAAACACAATAAAAAAATCATATGTAAGAGAAATAGTATACCTCAAAGTGTCATGTTGGCCTGCAGTCCCCCCACTCCCTTATCTCAGACAGTGGCGAAATAATAGCTAATGCTGGCAAAATAAGGTCATTCAAAAACATCTATAAATGTATTTCGATAACCTTAATGCTGTGCTACTTTTATGTAATCACTGTCACTTTGAGCTAATTTCTGGCCAATAATCCGTCTGTATTTTTATCTGTATAGACATGCACAAAAGCGCAGTCAGCAACAGATTTGTGCACCTCTGAAAAGACGAACTACTGAACAGAGGGCAGATGGAGTCCAAATTGACTGTCCGCCTCATTAGCAAATGGATCTATCGGGGGTTTCATCTGAATCACATATTTCAGAAAATTATATGGAAACCCTGATGTAAGTGGTCAACATAGAGTACAGGATAAATTTGAACTGGTCCAAAATATTTGGTATCCTAAAATGCTACCAATAAAGCTTCAACTCAACCCAGAAAAATAAAATTGTCTGTTATCTCTTAACAGAAATAAAGGTGGAGTTCACACTACTGGTAGCACAAAGGCTCTGGAAATGTGCTATGTTTCCTGTTCTACTCAAAGCTCTAAAGAAATCCAAAAAATCTCTCCCATACTTAAATCCCCCCCTCCTTCTGAACACCCCAGTGTGCCAAAAACTACAATTAGTGACCACTTGTTTGTCATCACTGTAGTGAAGTCAAATTAATTTACAGGGTGTCTCCAGAAGGACCAAAGGAAACAATGCTGGCACAAACCACCACACCCATATTCATGGAAAAATAGGATCAAACTAAATATATCCAAGTAGCCATATCTTACAATGCTCAGGTTGATCCTTGGAGATGATCATGAAAATTCAAAGGAAAGCAAGAGTGTCACTCACCACTGGCAATTTCAGTAAATGCACTTTATTTAGGACATAATGTTGCAGAGACCTCAGTAAAATGAGCAACCGTTTTGTGTGAGTACTCACTTCTTCCGACTCACACATCAATAGTACAATCCCTGGCAAAAATTATGGAATCACCTGGCTCGGAGGATGTCCATTAAGATGTTTAATTTTGTATAAAAAAAAGCAGATCACAGACATGGCACAAAACGAAAGTCATTTCAAATGGCATCTCTGTGCCTTGAAGAAACACAAAGAAATCCTGAAAAAAAATTGTGCTAGCCAGTAACTGTGACTTTTGTACACCAAGCAGGGGAGAATGGAATCCCTCAATTCTGAGGAAAAAATTATGGAAACGCCCTGTAATTTTCATTCCCAAAACTAACACCTGCATCAAATAAGATCTGCTCGTTAGTCTACATCTAAAAAAGAGTAATCACACCTTGGAGAGCTGTTGCACCAAGTGGACTGACGTGCATCATGGCTCCAACACGAGAGTTGTCAATTGAAACAAAGGAAAAGATTATCAAACTCTTAAAAGAGGGTTAATCAACACGCAATATTGCCAAAAATGTTGGTTGTTCACAGTCAGCTGTCTAAAATCTGGTCCAAATACAAACAACATGGGAAGGTTGTTAAAGGGAAACATACTGGTAGACCAAGGAAGACATCAGAGCGTTAAGACCAGAAACTTAAAGCAATATGTCTCAAAAACAGGAAATTCACAACAAAACAAATGAGTCAATGTCTGTGACCGAACTGTAAGAAACTGCCTAAAGGAACTAGGATTTACATAATGATGGCTTTTGTTTTAGCTTTTCTGTAACACCTAAACAGAAAAAAACAAGGTTACAATGGGCTAAGGAAAAGCAATCGTGGACTGTGGATGACTGGATGAAAGTCATATTCAGTGATGAATCGCAAATCTGCATTGGGCAAGGTAATGATGCTGGAATTTTTGTTTGGTGTCATTCCAAAGAGATTTATAAAGATGACTGCCTGAAGAGAACATGCAAATTTGCACAGTCATTGATGGTATGGGGCTCCATGTCAGGTAAAGGCTCTGGGAAGATAGCCGTCATTGCTTCTTCAATAAATGCCTAAGTTTACATTGATATTTTGGACACTTTTTTTATCCCATCAATTGAAAGGATGTTTGGGGATGATGAAATTATTTATCAAGATGCATCCTGCCATAGAGCAAAAATTGTGAAAACATTCCTTGAAAGAACACACATAAGGTCAATGTCATGGCATGCAAATAGTCAGGATCTCAATCCAATTGAAAATCTTTGCTGGAAATTGAAGAAAATGGTCCATGACAAGGCACCAACCTGCAAATCTGATCTGGCAACAACAATAAGAGAAAGTTGGAGCCAGATTGATGATGAGTACTGGTTGTCACTCATTAAGTCCATGCCTCAGAAACTGCAAGCTGTTATAAAAGCCAGAGGTGGTGCAACAAAATACTAGCAATGTATTTGAGTGTTGTTTTGTTTGTTTGTCATGAGTCCATAATTTTTTCCTCAGAATTGAGTGATTCCATAATTTTTTTTTTTTCCCCCTGCTTGGTCTACAAAAGTAACCATTACTGGCTAGCATTTTTTTGTCAAGATTTCTTTTAGTGTTTCTTCAAGGCAGAGTTGCCATTTGAAATGACTTTAGTTTTGTGCCATGTGTGTGATCTGCCTTTTTTTCTACAAAATGAAGCAACTGAGTGGACATCCTTCGAGCCAGGTGATTCCATAATTTTTGCCAGGGGTTGTAATTCTACTTTTATACAGAATATTCCACTGAGTCGGGCCGGCAGGGAAGAGGTTACGCGGATACCGGGATGGTGGCTTCGATGGGGATCACGACTGGTCGGGTCCCGGTTCCATGCCCTGGGCACTTAATGACTGATGGGGGTGATGAAGGTAGGGGAATGATACATGACTCCACCTGTGGTACCTGGTAATATGGTTACCAGCGCTGCAGCCGGCTGCTGAGGTAATGGAGACGCAGCAGTGATAGTACAGCTCCCCACACGCAGAGCTTTACCTCAGGGCAGCGGAGTGGATGAGAGGAGTAGTAGTTTTTGGTTCTATGTAGGTACTGCAGGTGGCAGCGGTGAATCAGGCACACACACACACAATAGTCTCTGTTTCAGTACCTTTTTACTGATGTCGGGTAGCAGGTACGGTCCAGGAGGGTAACCAGGTGGCCAGTGCAGTTTGGGACGTCCACCTTAGAGAGTTGTGAGGCCTCTGCCAGTGTGTGCGATAGTTGGGGTGAGATCTGCCTGAAGCTTGATCTGCCATTCTTTCTCAGGAGTCTGCTCCAAAAGCTGAAATTAAGGACCTTCTCTTGGGATCCCTGTATTCTCTAGGGCCCTGATCCTTCAACCGGTCTAGCTCGAGCCTTTACTTTCTCCTGAGCTCAGGGGAACTAAATCCTCCTGCTCTGTCCGGGGTTTCTCTGCTACAAATGGAAGTATAGCAGGTACGGACTTCGGTGTCCGGGTGGAATTTAAGGGTAACTAGCTTTGTTCCTTTCTGTTCTTCCTAACTCTTCCACTGGTCTCCTTCCCTCTCCCTAGGGTGTTGCACAGCTCGGATCAGTCTTTCCTGGTTCTGGACCTGGCTTGGTCCCAGCAACCAGTTCTTTCTAGTACCTTCTTCTGTACTGAACTCTCTGACTGCACTTTCTTGACTGAACTGACCAACTGACTGACTGACCTGACTCCTCCCTCAGACCTGGATCTTTATTGGGGATCTTGTTTAAGGCAGCAAGTAGAGCTCCCCCTTAAGGCCTGGGGTGGAAGGTGTGTGCTGTGTGTGCCAAGGTGTACATCCCTCCCTGCACTGGTGGGTCCTGTGGCAATCCCCACAGGGGTGCCACATTCCCCCCCTAGTTAAATTCAGTCCTCCGGGACTGAAACATTTTTCTAACAAACATAACATGACATTAATATTTACATTAATTTGAACAGAGTCTCAAAATAAAATATACAAAAACCAGGGGAAAACAGGTTAACCAGTCCATTCAGCACTAGTCCATCCGCTGCAGGCTGCTTGAGGTATTTTTGCCACCACTAGTCCTATGGCTATGGTCCATTTTTGAAATTTATAAAAAGTTCAAAAAGTCCAAACAAGTCTCGTTATGTATTTTGAACTTTTAAGCATACAAACACTTACTACAGGTGCCTCGGCGTAGGAGTCCTAGGTACTGCAGGGGCCACTACTGGTCATAAGCGCTGTAGGCCTCCTGGCCCTGGGGTCACCTATTGGCCATAATTTTTCTCTCCCTAGACAGCTCCTTACGCCAACTCCACTCACCCCTCTGTGATGTGATGTATCTGGTGTGACCTGTTTTAGCCTACTCTTCACCTTTCTGTACTCTAACATTAATTACATTTTTATATACAAGTCATTATTTACATTTCTTCATTTTGACACTTTACACTTCACTCTGAGTGGTGGCTGACCAAAGCTACTACCGGTTGATCTTTGTAGTACTGGTGTGTCACTAGTGTCTGCATCTGGTGCGGTGTATGCACTATTTCCTAGTCTGTCAGATCTACGTGATTTTGAAATACCGTAGTATTCTCTCTAGCGAGCTGGCAGTGTCACCGATTGCAGGAATCTCTGGTTCTAGTACAACAGGCTGTACTTCTTGTACTTGAAGGTGCTCTTCTACTTGTTGTTGGAAGGTCAACATTGGCCCCAAATAGAAGGTGCATACCTAATACTAATCTGCAGGTAGATCTCCTAAGATTGTCTTGACTGTTTTTGGTTCCTTTTCTTCTGGTGCTGGACAAGGGACATCTTCCTTTGGTTGGGGTGGTTGAGGTTACTTCTTTAAATGATCTCTGGACACTGTTGCTGTTGTTTCTCCGTTGTCCTAACTGATCAGACAGGTCTTCTGGTTGTCAAAGTTTGATGGTAACACAGTGTATGGTTCTGCTTACCATTGATCATCTAACTTATGGAGTCTCTTTTTCCTTTTCAAAACAAATTCACCTGGTGTTAAGGGTGTTCCTTGTGCGCTTTTGTTAAAGTTTGTTCCTTGCTTTTCTCTTGATTTTGCCAAACTTCTCTCAACACATTCCTGTATTTTCTTGTACTGTTCTTTTCTCCTGGTATCCCAATCTGCATCTGAGGTGTTTTCTTCAGGAACTACAATGCTCATTTCAAAGTCTACTGGCAATTTTCCTTGTCTTGCTCTCATGAGGTATGCAGGGGTACAATTTGTTGAGCTCACTGGGATGTTGTTGTAGATGTCAATAAGGTCTGGTAAATCTCTGGCCATCTGTTTCGTTCTTCTAGTGATAATAATAATTATAATATAATATTTATTCATTTATATAGCGCTATTAATTTCATAGCACTTTACATACATCAGTAATGCTGTCCCTACTGAGGCTCACAATCTAAACAAACAAACTCCTTGCAGATTCTAGTGGCAGAGTTTTTAGAAATTCTATTACCACGTGATTCATTTTCTCGCACATTCTGTTGGTTTGGGGATGGTAAGGCATGGTACGAATTTTCCTGCATCCATACAAGTTACAGAACTCTTGAAATACTTCAGCTTCAAAGGCAGGACCTTGATCTGTCAATACCTGTTCTGGATACCCGTGTGGTCTGCAGAAACAGGCTTGAAAGGTTCTTGCTGCTGTCCGAGCTGTTAAGTCTTTCACAGGAGCTACCACAAGGAATCTGGAATAGTGATCCACCATGGTAAGAGCATAGTTACAGCCTGATCTGCTAGGTGTGATTTTGATGTGATCTAAGGCTACCAGTTCTAATAGCTGTTTAGTGATGATAGGCTGTAGTGGTGCTTTCTGGCTGTTACGGTCTTTTATTCTCAATGAGCATGGTCCGCAATTTTTACACCATTTCTCTATGGTAGATCTCATGCCAATCCCATAGAATGTTTCACGTAACAACATCTCCAGTTTTCTCCATCCAAAGTGTCCTGCCCCGTTATGGTACGTTTCTAACACCATTTGGACGTCTCTCTTTGGAACCACAACTTGCCATACCATTTCATGTGTTCTGGGGTTGATATACCATCTTCACAATTGATCTCGATAGATGAATAACCTGCTTCTTTCTTTCCACAGGTGTTGGGCCTCTGGTGTAGCATTCTTTTCAAGTTGGGAATCCGATTGGGTTACCAACCTTTTCACTAGGCTCACTGCCGGATCACTGTCTTGTGTCTTTTCCATCCATAGTAAGGCAATGGGTTAAGTGCAACATTCTGATAGTTCTGGTAGATGTTGGCGTCTGTCATTTCTCTTTTTCTATGGAAAGCTTGGAGTTCTATTTCCTCCAAGTTATACATCTTTTTCAGGTCCTTGTAAATGTACTTGAGGTTTTCTGGAGAGGGCATCAGCATTGGCATTTTTACAGCCTGCCCGGTACATGATGGTAAAGTCATAATTTGATAGCCAAGCCATCCAGCATTGCTCCAATGCACCAAGCTTTGCGGTATCCAGGTGTATTAATGGATTATTGTCTGTGAAGATGGTAAATTTTGAAGCTGCCAGGTAATGCTTGAACCGCTCTGTTATAGTCCAGACTAAGGCCAGGAACTCCAACTTAAAGGAACTGTAGTTTTCCGGGTTCCTCTCCGTGGCTCGAAGTTTTTTGCTGGCATTGGCAATTACTCTCTCCTTGCCATCTTGCATCTGGGATAGTACTGCTCTCAAGCCTACATTACTTGCGTCGGTGTAAAGGACGAATGGTAAGTTATAATCAGGATAAGGCAGAATTTCCTTACCGGTCAGAGCCCGCTTCATCTGCTGGAAAGAGTCTTCTTGCTCCTTTCCTTATTCCAATGGTGGCTCAGAAGGCCTCCTCTTCCTAGTTTGGCCTACCAGATCTTGTAGGGGAGCTGCCATCTTTGTGTAGCCCTTATTGAATGTTCTGTAGTACCCAACCAAACCTAAGAATTGTCGTACTTCTCTGACATTGGTTGGCCTCTGCCAGTCCTGGACAGCTGTCACTTTTTCCAGATCTGGTGCTACCCCATCTGCGCTGACCACGTGCCCGAGGTACTGGACTTTTGGTTTCAGCAGGTGAGATTTAGATGGTTTGCGCTTCATTCCGTACTTTGTTAAGATGTTATAACCAATCCTGTAAGCCCAGTGCTCCTCCTGCCACTACGCTGTTTCATCTGGGGACTTCATCAGGGGATAGTGTGCCAATGTGTAAAGTAAAAAAACAGCTTTTTTATAAGGCTGGTTGGAGGAGCACTGTGTATCAGGTGTGCAGCGTCTCCACCTCCGATCACCCGGCGCTTCCAGTCACGTGATCGCTCCTGCTCAAATGACCACCACCACTTCCGGTCCGTGGAACGCAAGCGGAAGTGATGCGGATCAACACCGGGCCTTCCCCGCTGTGGACCTAATGCCAGAAGAAGGCGGGTCCGGAGGCATCACAAGCGCAAGGCTGCAGGGGAGACCTTTCCAAATATTATTTACTATAATGTGCATGGAGAAATATCGGATCAGTGTTAGTGATGATCATAATTATAACTAAAGTACACTGAGAGACGTAACATAGAATAATTATAAAGTGCTGAGTGCTATATTGTAATATATATTAAATGTCAAAAAAAGAAAGTCTACTGGGCACTAGTGAATCCACGGGGTAATCGCGTCACATATGTGACCGATTCTAGTACAGTCAACCCAGAGGTGTTGCACTCCTATTAGTGTCCAAATCCCATCATTCAAATCAGGAGAAATAGCGGCACTCACCAGGGTTGAATCTTCATATTTTTAATGGTACTACAAGGACCCGTGGAAGCATTAATAAACCGCAAAATGGCAGGCTGTCGTCCGCCGTCTCTTCACATCCCCCCTCCCCATCGATGTATCCATGAATTGATTTCTGGAACCATTAAAAATATGAAGATTCAACCCTGGTGAGTATCGCTATTTCTCTTGATTGTAATATATATTACATAATAATAAATGAATAAAATAGCACATGCTATTGGGTACATAATACGTGCAAGTGAAAGCATACAAATATATTTATGATCAGTTATAAAGAAGTGAATCAACAATAGTGCATCTTGATAGTTGAGATGAAGCCCATTTCTGGAAGCATCACATATGTAGCCCATTCCTGTCTCCAATCCAGTAGCCAGAGGAAATTAGATGAAAAATAAACAACAATAATGATGATAAACTAAAAAAGGGAGAATAAAAACATCATTAGAATAAAATAAAAATTAAAAACAAATGAACAACCGTATCATACTCAGATATGTCAACTAGTCAATTTCAGGAAAAACAATATATGCACAAATTCCTATAAGAAAGCACTGAAACCAAAGTTCTCAAATAAGCCATGTGGAGCAACAGTATCTAACCTATATATCCACTTGCTTTCTACCTGCCCCAGGGCTCGACTCAGATTGCCCCCGCGCGGACCCATTCATACTTTATCAATACCAATCACTTTAAGCAAATTGGAGTTCCTGCGATGTTCCAAATAGAAGTGTCGAGGTAGAGTTTTCAAAGTGTTGGGGTCCTCTGCAGATGCACCCTTCTCGATATCGAGTACATGTTCGTGCACTCGCCTACGTAGCTCTCGAGTAGTCATTCCAATGTAAATTTTATTACACGGACACTCCGCCATGTATATGACACCCTTTCTAATGTGATGTCGGATGTCAAAGATTCTGGAGTTGTCTGAATTCCGAAATTTCCTGCTTTTTCATGTTGGAACATGCTTAACAGTGCTGGCACGGGAAAAATCCCCTCACGTCCAGCCATTGAGTTTTAGTACTTGCTTGACGCACAAAGTGGCTCCTGACTAAACAGTCCTTCAAGTTCTGTGAACGACGAGCTGTGATGAGGAGTTTAGGGGAGATGCATTTCCTCAAAATCTGATTGCTTAATAGTATGTCCCAATGTTTGTCAATGACCCTAGTCAGTTCTCTCCATTGCTTATGGTAGGTGGTAATCAATCTAAGATATTGACACTCTACACTATCCGCTTTCTTCTTTTTGCAGAGGAGATCTGCCCGTTGACATGATTTGGCTCTGTTATACCCATTTTTAATTGCTCTCCAACTATAACCTCTTTCCACAAAACAACTCTTTAAGTCTTGAGCCTGAAGTTCAAACCGATGCTCCTGAGAGCATATGCGTCTAGCCCTGAGATATTGGCCCACTGGTATCCCTTTAATTGTGGATGGTGAATGAGACAATTCAGCCCATAGTATGGAATTTGTTGATGTTTCTTTATGAAAAACATTTGTAGTCAATGTGCCATCTTCCAGGGCTTCAATGGCTATATCCAAAAAGTTGATATTTCTGCCACTCTTTTATGTCAATTTTATATTTAACTCGTTGTTGTTTAGATCAGTGATGAGATTATCCAGTTCCCTGTATGTTCCCTCCCACAAACACAGAACATCATCGATGAACCTCATCCACCCCTGTATCTTCTCGCACCCCGCAATGGGGTTACAGACAAAAATGTCCCTTTCCCATGCACCCAAAAATAAGTTGGCATTTGAGGGTGCACAGCAGGCCCCCATTGCGGTGCCCTGAAGCTAGAGGTAGACTTGGCCATCGAAGACGAAGCTGTTGTGGGTCAATATGAATTCAAGCAGGATCACTATCAATTCAGACATCTCTGAGTCTGTGTCACTCCCCCTCAAGAAATACTGTGTAGCCTGAATACATCCGTGTGTCTTATCGAGGTATACAGTGATTCAACATCAACTGTCACCAACTTAGAATCAGCCAACAACTGAACTCCTTCCAACCTCTGTAAGGCCTCTGTTGTATCCCTGATGTACGAGGGTAAAGATCTTGCCAGTGGTTTAAGGTATTCATCAATCATCATACAAATAAGTTCACGGAGTCCATCATTCCCCAAGACTATGGGTCTTCCCGGGGGGGCCAAGATGTTCTTGTGGACCTTAGGTAGGATGTAAAATGTAGGTAGCCTTGGGTTCAACTCCTCAATTGTTTTCAACATCTCTTTGGGAATTATACCCCTCTCATATGCATTTACCAGAATCTAAACCATCTTCAATTGCCGAGGGGGGTTGCTGGTAAGTTTCTTATAGCAATTTGAATCCCTAAGGAGTCTCTGCGCCTGTCTCACGTACATCTCCTTGGGCCAAATTAGTATATTCCCCCCTTATTGGCCGGTTTTATGACCACATCATCCCACTCTTTCAACTCCATTAGTGCCACTAGGAGGCGACACTAAGTAGAGATTAAAATTGAGCCCTCCTTCCTGCAGTATACACCCAAGCGTGGGCGTAGATATTCAGTTTTAGTTTAGTGTCGCATGAGGCACATGCGGTTTGTAGCTCAGACCACATATACCCTCATTTCACTTTTACGCCTAATAGTCACGGAAGCCGAGGGCAGCTCACGAGGACGGATCCTCATAAAAGGACCCTGCTCTCCTGGCACAGGGTCACCAGTAGCCATCACACATACCTGCAGCCCCCTGCAGGACAGGGGTAGGTACAGTCCACCGGCACACATAGGGCACCATGCCATCACCCCGCAGGACAGGGGGATGCACAGGGCACCAGCACCCAGAGGGCACCAAGGGGAACACACGGCTACAGGACAACTCCTACCTCCTCCAGCAAAGGAGGCAGGTGAGGAAGTACAGCAGCCACCACATTCTGCTCACCAAGCCATCACTAATGGCCCCTTTACACGCAGCTACAGGTACAAGGTTTTCCACAGGTAACTTACTGGCTGCAGTGAAATCATGGAGACATGGTTCTATCTTGTTGCTGTGTACAAATGGAACCATGTCTCCATGATTTCACTGCAGCCAGTAAGTTACCTGTGGAAAACCTGTTACCTGTAGCTGCGTGTAAAGGTACCATAAGGGCTCTGGTGTAGCAGGGGCTGCAGGACCCTCACCCACCCCGGCACCCACAGCCCATCCTGGACCTCCAGATGTCCCCAACGTGGCAGCTCCAGGCTGGGATGCACACTGCCGGTAAGTTGGGGTGCGCGCACAGCCCAGGGGCCGCACCAATCACAGGGGGGCCGCCACCGCCACCATCGCGGCCACCCGACGCTCCCGGGGCTGCAGTTAATCGAGGCCCCGGTCTGGACCTACACTACAGCGCCCCCCACGGCCCCAGCTCATTGGCTGCGCACGCGCATCACCGCCCACGTCATAGGGGGCAGGCGCGATGACGCGGCCAGCCACGCTCCCATTGACCACTGAGCGTTTCACTCATGGCCAGGCCCACAGTCATTGGCTGAGCACTGCGCCACCGCTCCAGCCAGTGAGAATAGGCGCAGGGACAAGCCCACGCCCATAACGGCTCAATTGGTCAGTGGGCATGTCGCTCATGGCCAAAGGTGCAGCCCCACAGCACAAAAAATAGCAAAGACTCATAGGCACCATGTTACAGCATGTACAGGGCCACAACCCTCAAACACGCCCCAAAACCGGCGCGAAAATCAAACAAAGCTTCCATACTACAGCAACAAAGAAATGTGTTGAACATCTCCACATTTCGTTACACTTACAAACATCAAGACAGGTGTTCCTTGTGGGGTGCCCCACTGCAATAGTATGAGCCCCATATTGTAAGTGCAACTTTTATATTAAAGTCCAGAGTAATCAGAAATTGTTGACTGTGGTGTTGAGAGTCAAATAATTTGAGAAATTATTCAAAATATTGAAGGCTTTTCACCATGATGAATCCATTGGTAAAATTTATCATCCTATTGGGGAAATCTTGCAGGGCCATCATCAGTTGCTTCTGTGTGTGTTACAGTATTCAATGGAGTCTGGTCTGTGGAGGGAATAGCTAGAGGTTAATAACAATTTCATAAATGTTGTTGACGCCACACTTTTCATTAGTATTACATGCACTTACGTTTGTCATGTTCATCCTCTTGTTTGTCCCCTTCAAAAGGTGATGCGCTGATGTTAACATGTTGCTCCTCTTGAAACTGCGTAACTGTGAATACAGTGCAAATTAAGCAAGGCCAAACCACAACATGAATGCAACCTCATAAACCAAAAAGGCCACATGTATGTTTGCATTTTCATGTTGTACACTCACCAGAAGTGGCAACATGACTATTGGCCTTCTTGTTTTAAGTTTCAATGTTTGCATTTTGTGGGGTTCATGATGATGGCTTTAGGTCAGGAGACAGTGTCATGTTCTCAGAGTCTTGAGTGTGTGACCATGAATACTTGGTTCCATAGAGTACCTTTGAGAACTAAAATAAATATTAAAGTGCTAAACTTAAAAACCTGAACAATGTCAGACTCAAGGCCATGTGTCCTTGAAATTTTAAAACACATTTCACGGATTCACAATATATTGGTGTCATGTAGGACTGTATGTCCAATATGAGTGTATGGCCTGTGTGTCAGTAGACAATTATGGACAGGCCAGAGGTTAGAATATATAATAATATTTATTAATTTATATAGTGCTATTAATTCCATAGCACTTTACATACATCAGTAATGCTATCTCTCTTGGAGCTCACAATCTAAACATCCTATCAGTATCAGTATGTCTTTACAATGTGGGAGGAAACTGGAGTGCCCGGAGGAAACCCACGCAAGCACGGGGAGAACATACAAACTCCTTGCAGATGTTGTCCTTAGTGTCCTTGGTGGGAATTGAACCCAGGACGTCAGGACCCCAGTGCTGAAAGGGCTACAGTGCTAACCACTTGAGCCACCGTGCTGCCCGGGTTGACAAGATTGACACAGTCTTTGTCTATTTATATTAGTTGCCCTTCGCCTGTGTGGTCCGCACTTTGTCTTGGAAACCGAAATGTCAGTATAGTAATCATGATTGATAAATAGCATGAAAGGCACACACATTCTGTACCAAATGAGTTCTTTTCTCAAATCTCTGGTCCCCTTCCCTGCCCAGAGATCTTTATCCATCATTGTTCTCAGCACAAGTATAGTATGTGTGTCCAGGGCCGTATTTGCCATTAGGCACTCGTAGGCATGTGCCTAGGGCGGCGCCATTCATAGGGGGCGGAGTCTCAGCATCTTTTTTTTTTTTGTTTTGTTTTTTTTTTCTTTTTTTGCCTGCCTGTGTTGGCCGGGTCGTAAGCCCCGCCCCCTCATACACTCCCCTCCCCCCCATCGTCATCAGGTCCGCTCGTGCCTGTGTTGGCCGGGTCTTAGGCCCGCCCCCTCATACATCCCCCGGCCCCCCCTCCTCCTCGTTATCAGGCCCGCTCAATGGCCCGTGCTCTTGCCCTCCTGCACTGCGCGGGAAGAGAAGAAATGAGAGCCGATGAAGAGGATTAGAGGAGCGACGTGCTGGAGGATGAGGAGAAGCAGCTCCAACCTCCGGGTAAAAAGGTGAAAGACCTCCTGCTATGACTGTACTGTGCAGGCAGAGAGAAGGAGTGAGTGGGGGAGGGGCTGCCTGGGGACAGCTGCTGGGAGCAGGGGAAGCTGGATATGTACCCCCTTCATGCAGCAGAAAGAAGTGTATGTGTGAGGTATCTGTAAAATGTGTGTGTGAGTTGTGTGTGTGTCTGTATGTGTGTTTGAGTGAGTTGTGTGTCTTCTGTGTGAGTTGTGTCTGTGTCTTCTGTGTGAGTTGTGTGTCTGTGTGTCATGTGTCTGTGTGAGTTGTGTCTCTATGAGTTGTGTCTCTGTGTGCGAGTTGTATCTGTGTGTAATGTCTCTGTGTGTGAGTTGTGGGGTGCAGAAGGACAGAGGAGCAGCAGGAGGGACAACGGAGAGGAAGACAGGGATGCAGGAGGACAGAGGAGCAGCAGGAGGGACAAAGGAGAGGAGGGCAGGGGTGCAGGAAGACAGAGGAGCAGCAGGAGGGACAAAGGAGAGGAGGACGGGGTGCAAGAGGAGCAGCAGGAGGGACAGAGGAGAGGAGGACGGGGGTGCAGGAGGACAAAGGAGAGGAGGATGGGGTGCAGGAGGACAGAGGAGAGGAGGACGGGGGTGCAGGAGTACAGAGGAGCAACAGGATGGGGGTGCAAGAGGACCAGCAGGAGGGACAGAGGAGAGGAGGACGGGGGTGCAGAAGGACAGAGGAGAGCAGGACGGGGGTGCAGAAGGACAGAGGAGAGGAGGACGGGGGTGCAGGAGGACAGAGGAGAGGAGGACGGGGGTGCAGGAGGACAGGAGAGGAGGACAGGGGTGCAGGAGGACAGGAGAGGAGGACAGGGGTGCAGGAGGACAGAGGAGAGGAGGACGGGGGTGCAGGAGGACAGAGGAGAGGAGGACGGGGGTGCAGGAGGACAGAGGAGCAACAGGATGGGGGTGCAGGAGGACAGAGGAGCAGCAGAAGGGACAAATGAGAGGAGGACAGGGGTGCAAGAGGAGCAGCAGGAGGGACAGGAGGGGAGGACGGGGTGCAGGAGGACAGCCGAGCAGCAGGAGGGACAGGGAAGAGGACAGGGGTGCAAGAGGAGCAGCAGGAGGGACAGAGGAGAGCAAGACGGGGGTGCAGGAGGACAGAGGAGAGCAGGACGGGGGTGCAGGAGGAGAGGAGGACGGGGATGCAGGAGGACAGAGGAGCAACAGGACGGGGGTGCAGGAGGACAGAGGAGCAGCAGGAGGGACAGCGAAGAGGACAGGGGTGCAGGAGGACAGAGGAGCAGCAGGAGGGACAAAGGAGAGGAGGACAGGGGTGCAGGAGGACAGAGGAGCAGCAGGAGGGACAAAGGAAAGGAGGACGGGGGTGCAAGAGGAGCAGCAGGAGGGACAGAGGAGAGCAGGACGGGGGTGCAGGAGGACAGAGGAGAGGAGGACGGGGGTGCAGGAGGACAGAGGAGCAGCAGGAGGGAGAGTGGAGAGGAGGACAGGAGCAGCAGGAGGGACAGGAGAGGAGGACGAGGTGAAGGAGGACAGCCGAGCAGCAGGAGGGACAGGGAAGAGGAGGATGGGGGTGCAGGAGGACAGAGGAGAGCAGGACAGTGGTGCAGGAGGACAGGAGAGCAGGACGGTGGTGCAGGAGGACAGAGGAGAGCAGGACGGGGGTGCAGGACAAAGGAGAGGAGGACGGGGTGCTGGAGGACAGAGGAGAGGAGGACGGGGTGCAGGAGGGACAGAGGAGAGGAGGACGGGGTGCAGGAGGGACAGAAGAGAGGAGGATGGGTGTGCTGGAGGACAGAGGAGAGGAGGATGGGGGTGCAGGAGGATAGAGGAGCAGCAGGAGGGGCAGAGGAGAGGAGGACAGAGGAGAAGAGGACGGAGGTGCAGTAGGACAGGAGCAGCAGGAGGAACAGAGGAGAGAAGGACGGGGATGCAGGAGGACTGGGGCTGTGGCTGGCACTGTGTGTGGTGATAATGGCGGCTGTACCGTGTGTCTGCCTCCATGCAGCTGCCACCACCTTCCTGTGTTGGCAGGGTGTGGCATGCTGGGAGTTGTAGTTCTCCTGCCTGTCCTATATGATTTCTGGGCAGTGTGTTGGGGGCTGGGAGTTGTTGTTCTTCCAGGTGGGCTCAGTGTTGTCCCGCTGCCCGCCTGTGGCCTGTCTGTCTCTTCTGGGATGTCCTCAGCTCTGTGCTGTACACAGACAGTGTACCACCATCTCCCCAGCTCCGTGCTGTGCACAGTGTACCACCATGTCCTCAGCTTCGTGCTGTGCACAGACAGTGTACTGTACACTGTCTGTGCACAGCTCGGAGCTGAGGATATGGTGGTACACTGTGCACAGCACGGAGCTGGGGAGATGGTGGTACACTGTCTGTGCACAGCACGGAGCTGAGGATATGGTGGTACACTGTCTATGCACAGAGCTGAGGACATGGTGGTACACTGTGCACAGCACCAGCATAGAGCTGAGGACATGGTGGTACACTGTCTGTGCACAGCAGGGAGCTAAGGACATGGTGGTACACTGTCTATGCACAGCACGGAGCTGCGGACATGGTGATACACTGTCTGTGCACAGCACGGAGCTGAGGACATGATGCTACACTGTCTGTGCACAGCACGGAGCTGAGGACATAGTGGTACACTGTGCACAGCACGGAGCTGTGGACATGGTGGTACACTGTCTGCGCACAGCACAGAGTTGAGGACATGGTGCTACACTGTCTCCCGCCACCTTAAAATTGGTCAGTTTCTCATCCAGGAGAGTCGGATGAGTGTCATCGGTTTTTGGTCCATTTGGCATCCAATTGCTGTGCGAGTGTCCGACATTTCTCTCAGATCAAAAAGTGAGGAGAGCAGCGGCACTCAGGAGATCTTTTTTTACATACCGGCTTTATTGTGCTTTTTCAGGTACATCTTAGGTGCAGGGCAGGGAGGTGCAGGGGGAGCAACGGTCCGTTTCGCGGACTTCCGCTTCAACAGGCGTAGCAACAGGATTTCACTAACGCCGCTGTACGACACGAGAGACTCTAAGCAGGTCAGGCCCGGTTTTCTCTCCACTTACCATTTCTCTCAGATCACATCCGTGTGCAATCTGTTCTTTCCTCAGCAGCTATTAGTGTAGAATCATTTACAGGAACATTTTACAGTTGTCTAAGCTGCATATTAATAATGTATCTGTGAAAAAAACTGATGCCTCTCGGATGGTCCATGTGCTGTCAGTGTACGGTCCGTGATTTTGTCGGACCCATAGACTTGCATTGGCGAGTCTCGCACGTGAATAGCATATTGTCGCAGCATGTCGCGACTTTTTTCTCATCCTGAATCTGGATGAGAAAAAAGCGTTCGACACTCGTCAGTGTGCTCTCAGAGATTGATTAACATTGGTCCGAGTGCAATGCGATGAAATCACACATTGCACTCATCCGAGTTTCACGCCAATGCGTCCGTACCCTAATAATAAAATCCATATAGTAATCCTACAATGTCTGCGGGACATGGTATGGGGAGGGTTTATGGCTCAGTACACACTCCATACTTCTTGTTATTAACCAGTTAATGCTCTCTTGTCCACCGCACTGCAGTGTAAAAAGAGGAAGACAACGAGACAGGCAGCAACATGGCATCAGAGAGCCCCTGACCTCGAAATAGAAGATCCTCAGATCCCGGTATTGTGACATAATATTAAGAACAATATCCTTTGCACTTATATTACACTATGAACTCCACAGCATTTTACATACATCATCAACACTGTCCCCATTGGGGCTCACAATGTAAACATCCTATCAGAATGTCTCTGTAGTGTGGTTGGACAAACCTTTTATATGTACTACATGATGAAATGTGGGTGGGAAAAGCTACATGAAGCTTGGGGGGGAAGGCCACGACTGGGGGGGAAGATTGTGACGGGGGAGGGGCTGCAACGGGGGGAGGAGCTGTGATGGGGGAGGGGCTGCAACGGGGGGAGGAGCCATGACGGGGGAGGGGCCGCAATGGGGGGAGAAGCCGTGATGGGGGGCAGCTGCTGACAGTGCCTAGGGCAGCAGGAACTCCAAATACGGCCCTGTGTGTGTCTGGCCGGTACCATGATTTATTGTGTGTATGTCTGAAATGTGCAATGGGTTTGGTGAAACTTAAAAGCTGAACATCTAATATTTTCTCAAAGTAAAATTATGCAAAACATCACCCTGCTGGCCACTGATACAGGAACCAAAGAATAAAAAAAAAGTAGCACCAGGATAAGTGGCCGACATAGCCTCCGTAGGAAACACCATACGTCATGCGACAGGTCATTGCGAAAGGTCATGCTGCCTAGCTACAGCACCAGGATCATTAAAGTAGGAGCAGTACTGTTGTCTGTTGGACCTGGCATCCTGCTGACACCGTGGCCCAACGGCTGGAGGTGTGCCAGGACAGGGTCATTTCCCGCCACTCCCCTGGACTGAGTTCACCAGTGGTGGGGTCGGCATAGTCCCCATAACTAACGGGTGAGTAGGATGTAGTATCTCTACGCCGCAGAAAATTATGGAGAACACAACACGCCATCACTACTATATCAATAGATTCCAGCTTCACATTGATTGGAGTATGAAAGATCCGGAATCTATTGGCCATGATCCCAAATGCATTCTCAACCACGCGACATGCACGGGATAATCGGTAGTTGAAAATGCATTGCTCAGGTGTCGGAGTCCTTTGGGGATATGGCCTCAGGAGGTTAGCGTGAAGTGGAAATGCTTAATCCCCCACAAACATGAAGTAGGGATTTCCGGTGGTGTCACAATTGGTGAGTAAGTGGAGGGCACCGTCCTTCAGGTCTTGGCTAAAGTACGTGTGGTCCAATACCCCTCCATCGGACACACGCCCGTTACGCCCTACATCGACACTGATAAACTCATAGTTGGCATTGACGAGAGCCATGAGGACCACACTAAAATAACCTTTATAGTTAAAAAAAAAAAAAGACCCGCTGTTATGAAGTTTGGTGATCCTCACATGTTTGCCATCCAATGCCCCCCCCCTCCCCCAACCAATCTGCAGGATTTTGAGGGAACCCCATATAGGATGGGGCCATGCTTCGAACAATTGCCTCGCAGGTCCCGGGGATGAGTGAGCTTAGCAGTGACCGCGAGACAGCAGCAGAATATTGCATGTCTGTCATTGAACGGCCTGTTGCCAGGAACCTCAGAGTCACAGCCAAAAGCTCCTCTGGTGATACAGCAGGTCGCATTACTTTGTCCTAGCGGGCAATAAAAGGGGCAATTGCTTCCAAAAGGAAGTGGAAGGACTCCTCTGACATCCGGAGGTAGTTGTGATAGTCATGTGGATTGTGATCCTCCAGCTGACTTAGAAGCCGCATGTGACTGAGGTTAGACCTTTGGAGAAGCCGGTGCCGACACCACATGCGACTTCGTCTTCGCATTCGCAGCCTCTCAGCTCTTGCGTCCAGGAGGGATGCCTCCTCCAAAAATGCTGCAGCAACAACTGCCCGCTCTGCAGGATTCATGACGTAGGTGTGTTGTTTCCAAACCTGTGGTCCAAAGAAAAAAAAAGGAGTGCATGAGCCACTATTATACAGAATGGAAAAAACATATAACAGTGTGAAAAACACAGTTGAAGGGCTCTTTCAGACATATGTGTCACCACAGACGTCTGAAACAAGGCTGTTTGGGCAGGGGACTTAGAGCCATGAGTCACGGGTGTGTGACACAATGGGTGGTGTCCATGTGCTATCATTAGATCCATGAATAGCACACGTACAGCCTGCCACTACATACCTCGCAGCCACGGCACTGCTATTTTTTCTTCTGGGCCGCTGTCAGGCTTAGTGAAGACAATATTCAACAGCCTAAGAAGCGGCATTGGAAGTGAGCGGAGCAGCGGGGCTGGAGCGAGGTTAGTCTAATAAGCCTTTTTTTAAGCCGTTTGTTTGAACCATGGCGCATGCACATGCATGTCAGACAGATGACATCCGTGTGCATTGTGGTTTCACGGGCAAAGCAAAACATGTGTCCACCATAAAACGAACGTGTGACCGTGTGGAGCACAGGGACACGCATGTGCTCCACACGGCGACACGGTCTGTGACAAATAACTGAAGTGTACACTGTGAAGTGCTGTGGTGACTGTTTCAGAGATAACAACTTAAAAAAAACAAACATGCATATGGCATTTAAATGTACCGTATATACTCGTGTATAAGCCGAGTTTTTCAGCCCAAAAATTGGGCTGAAAAGTCACCCCCTCGGCTTATACACGGGTCAATACGGTAATATATGTGGTGGGGGCTGTGTCCGGGTGCTGGGGAGGCTGGAGGAGGCGGGGGGGGCTAATGAGTGAGCGGCCCGTGCATACAGCCCCCCAGTGTATACAGCAGCCCCCCAATGGCACTAGCCCCCCCATCATTGTAAGAGCCCCCCACACTTTGCAGAGCTCCCCCGCTGCTTTATCTTACCATCCGGGGTCTTCGCCGCGGGTCCTGCGCGCTGTGTTCAGGTCTCACGTGACCCGGCGCGATGACGTCATTCCACTGCGACCGCCGGGTCACATGAGACCGGGAACACAGCGCGCGAGGAAGGACTGGAGGACCCGCGGTGAAGAAGACCCCGGATGGTAAGATAAAGCAGCAGGGGGGGGCTCTGCAAAGTGTGGGGGGCTCTTACAATGATGGGGGGGCTAGTGCCATTGGGGGGCTGCTGTATACACTGGGGGGCTGTATATACCCTGGGGCCTGCTGTATACACTGGGGGGCTGTATATACACTGGGGCCTGCTGTATACACTGGGGGGCTGTATATACCCTGGGGCCTGCTGTATACCTCTGGGGCCTGCTGTATACCTCTGGGGCCTGCTGTATTCCCCTGGGGCCTGCTGTATACCTCTGGGGCCTGCTGTATATACCCTTGGGGCCTGCTGTATACACTGGGGGGCTGTATATACCCTGGGGCCAGCTGTATATACCCTGGGGCCTGCTGTATACACTGGGGGGCTGTATATACCCTGGGGCCTGCTGTATACCTCTGGGGCCTGCTGTATACCTCTGGGGCCTGCCTGCTGTATACCTCTGGGGCCTGCTGTATACCTCTGGGGCCTGCTGTATACCTCTGGGGCCTGCTGTATACCTGGGGCCTGCTGTATACCCCTGGGGCCTGCTGTATACCCCTGGGGCCTGCTGTATACCCCTGGGGCCTGCTGTATACCTCTGGGGCCTGCTGTATACCTCTGGGGCCTGCTGTATATACCCTGGGGCCTGCTGTATATACCCTGGGGCCTGCTGTATATACCCTGGGGCCTGCTGTATACCTCTGGGGCCTGCTGTATATACCCTGGGGCCTGCTGTATATACCCTGGGGCCTGTTGTATATACCCTGGGGCCTGCTGTATACCTCTGGGGCCTGCTGTATACCTCTGGGGCCTGCTGTATACCTCTGGGGCCTGCTGTATACCTCTGGGGCCTGCTGTATATACCCTGGGGCCTGCTGTATACCTCTGGGGCCTGCTGTATATACCCTGGGGCCTGCTGTATACCTCTGGGGCCTGCTGTATATGCCTCTGGGGCCTGCTGTATATGCCTCTGGGGCCTGCTGTATACCTCTGGGGTCTGCTGTTTATACCTTTAGGGATGCTGTATATACCACTGGGGAGGCTGCTGTATACTACCACTGGGGAGGCTGCTGTATACTACCACTGGGGAGGCTGCTGTATACTACCACTGGGGAGGCTGCTGTATATTACCACTGGGGAGGCCTGTATACCACACTGCTGGGGGCTGTATACCTGTGCTGGGGTCCACCCTCGGCTTATACACGAGTCAATAGGTTTTCCCAAGTTTTGGGGGCAAAAGTAGGGGGGTCGGCTTATACACGGGTCGGCTTATACACGAGTATATACGGTAATAATGTAATTCCAACTGTTTTAAAAAGAAACAAAAAAAAATGTAGCATGTATTGGCCAAAATTAGTTCTGTCCTTCAAGAAACTAAATTTTTTAAAAGATTATAAGCAAGCAGACATTGTCCTTATCATTTCTCTGTGTCATGCTTCAACATTGCAGTCTTGTTGGGCTTATTTTTGAAATAAATTTGTAACGTACTTTTTTTCCCCCTCTATATTGTTAGCTTGCTAAAGTCAGGCGATACTTTTGTGTGAGGTGAGAAACATTTCACAGACAGTGACATATGTCAATCCATGCCGTCTCTGTGTGTCCTTGATCATGAGCCTGCTTTAAATAAAAAATAAAAAAATAAAAAAGCATAGTTTGTGGACAGACAACAAATAAAGGTCTACAATTATGGTTTTATGGCCCCCAAATTTGATAATGAGGGATGGATATATTTCAAGGTTTACTACAGTTAAAAAGTTAGAAGTAAATAATGAATGTGAAAGGTTAACGTGCAATTACATTGATTAATATTTGCTTCGCTATTTATTTATATGCATGGTAATGTACAGAAATATAGTTTGTTTGTTCCTTTCACATGCCTCACAGAAAACATGAAACTAGAACTGTGTTCATTAGGGATGAGCATGTAGAATCGTTACTAATCGGTACTCGCCGAATAGTAACGATATTCGGGCTACTCGCTACCCCCCCAAGTTTCTTGTGATTACTCGGGAGTAGCGAGTAGTCCTTTAACTTTTGCAGTGTATCTATATATACACTGCGAAAATGCACTAAAAGTGAATAAAAGTTGTTAAAAAATAAAAAAAGATCATACTCACCTATTCGACACCTGCACCGGGACCAGCAAAGAAGACATCCGATCAACGACAAGGACCTGTGAGTCTGACAGCCAATCAGACCGCCAGACGTCACAAACCACCTGATCGCTACCAGCCACCTGATTGGCCAGATTGCCAGGTCACTGATGCACGTTCAAGACCTGGCAATCTGGCCAATCAGGTGGCTGGTAGCAATCAAGTGGTTTGTGACATCTGGCCATCTGATTGGTCAGATCCCTACCAGCCATCCAATTGGCTGTCAGACTCACAGGTCCTTGTCGTTGATCGGATATCTTCTTTGCCCGATGCAGGCGTCGGATAAGTGAGTATATTATTTTTATTTTTTAACAACTTTTATTGTATTTATATATACAATGCGAAAGTACTCGCCCGCCCATTCTTTAACATTGAACTCGCTATACTCGCAACGAGTACCGAGTATCGGGACCTACTCGTTGCGAGTATAGTGAGTCCGATTATTGCAGTACTCGCTCATCCCTGGTGTTCAGGGAACATGAACAAATCCAGTTTTATTTTTAAATAAGCTTGGCAAGAAAGTATACTCACAAAAGACCATGGTAGTCCGGATTCAATCCAATTTTGGCTGCAAACGCAAACAAGGTGCCTGCCACACAAGGACCTGGTGTGGCAAAAAGAAGATAACGCACGAACAATGCCGATTTTGCAGCGCTAAACAACCAATCACATCGGCAGAACGTTACAAAATGGGCGTGTCTTTAGATGGGCCTGGATGATTGTAATCATCAATTCTCATACCGCACGTACGCTCCAGGTGGTCCTCGGTGCAGCAGCCAATCATATAGCAGATGCATTATGACATGGCCGTGCCCTCAAGAGCGCAAGGTGTATGCAATTATCTATCGGGATACCGACTAAACCACATGAAATGAACATGCTGCGGAGATGAGGAAGTTTGGAAACCCGCATCACAGCTGAAATAACGCTGCAGTCGGGTGTAGCATAGTGAGGATGGGATTTCTAAAAATCCCATCCACTATCCTGCTACTGTACAATGTGGTGTTGTTGGATGCAGTGGCGAGGCGCTGTGTCCAAAAAACTGCTTTTACTGATCGTAAGCACAAGGCCTTGATGTATTATGCCATGAGCTTTCCAAATATCAAGATTTCTGCGCCTCTTTTTAAAGATAAAAATTATATGGTTGAACACTGAATGCTGTGACTGTTTATAAGGCTATGCACACCTTACATACTTTATATGCTACATACTATATGCTTACAATTTTCTTCTCACCCTAAAATGGAACATATTTTAATTTTGTCTTAGCTTTAGCAATATAACATTTGCTATGCTACAGCTTACGAAAGTAACATGTTTTCAATACTGAAACTAAGACATTATTTTTAAGTATTGGACAGTTTCAGAAAGAGCCCCCTTCCCACCTCTTAGGGTACCTTTACACTCCACAACGTTTGGCGGCGATAGGCAATCTAACGTGTGCGTGCACATTTTTCATGGTTGCCTCAGAATTTCAAAGGCGCTTTTACACGCCGCAATTTCGCCCTCAACCTAAGGCGATGTTTCGCCCCGGAAGTTGCCACACCAACAGCAGGGAACATCCGGTAGACTCCCGTCGTTACTTCACACGCCGCAATCCCCAAAGGAATGTGGGCATACATATTCAGCGCCGCGAGAACATAGGCGTGGAAGACTGGTGTATACCACACCCCAAACATGCTGATTAGACAATGCAATAGCGTTATAATTGGCCAGCCCGTGCTGGAAGGCTGGCTAATACATGACGCCATTGCCAGTGTGTGGTGGTGAATGGACAGCTGTTCAAATATGGCGCGGTGTCAAGTGACAGTCAAAGGAAACACAGTAGCCACCATCAATTATCGCTGACGGGGCGTGGTCTCCAGCACGCTGTGGCACGCCTACGGGAAATCAATAGGCGAACCAGATTCCCACACTATCGCCCGTTCACACGCCAAATGCCGGGAATGTCGCCTTCATGATTGCCTCTTATTTTGAAGCAGTGCTGTGAAATCGGAACCAGGTGCAACCTTTTTTATCGCCGCCAAATTCCCCGATTACACGCCGCAATTGTGAGGCAATTTCACGGCGATGGTTACGGGGCAACAGATTTCTTGCCGCGGTTGCGGCGTGTAAAGGTGCCTTCACAGAGTAATCTCTCTTGGACATCTTCATAAGAAGAGGAAGAATGGACAGGTTTAGTGTATTACGGGCAGTAGTCTTACTACTTTTTGCAGTTTATGTAACAGGTAGGTGAAGTGGATATATCTTAATTTTCTCTGTAAAGTGATAAAATAACCCTTAGCTTAGGTGATGCATAATAAAACAATATGAGTCTATTTACACATGGAAGAACATTTCTCATGATTGAAAAGTTTAGAGCATGTGAACAAATGGCTGCAGTCTCAGTCAGATAAGTATGATCATTGACAATATTTCAGCACCATATGTGAGCATACATGTTAAATCAGTGAACTCACTTGACAATTTTAACTGGTTATTTTCTTGTTAGTCTTTTAGCATTTTGCCATAAATAATATATTAGCTAAACTGAATGTTGTGTTTGCTTTTACCCTTTTTTTTTGTCACGTATACAGAAAAATAAGTTACTACCAGCACAAAACTATAGTCACACTAATAAAGGGGTTATCAATTATTCGGGGTTCCACATCCAGCAGCCCCACCGATCAGCTGACCCAGCAGTGTAGGACGTAAGCAGAACACCCACAGCTCTAAACATTGTGTAGGGACTGCTGCTATTTCCATTTATCTTTAAGCACTTGAATAATATGAGTAAACAGCTAATTAGACATTACCGATGAATCAGATCTATAATGCCATCAATGTTTCTTTCATGCAGCAATGGGTTTATTTGTATTTAAGGTATCATGTGCAATGCAGTTATCATTTTTTAATTGTTTAGAATAGAGGAGGGAGGAAGAGTATAACTTAAAATGTCCATTATTTCCAGGTATGACCACCATTACGGGGAATCTGTCACCATCTGAAATAGAACTATTTAGACATTCATTTAAAGGACTTAGCCCATATAAAAAATCATATTGGTTCTGTAGATGTTAGTAATTTAGTGTTAGATAAAAACAGATTTTTTTATATGTGTAAATGAGACTAACCTTGGCATCTCCTATGCAGAATTGGGCATTTAGATGAGGGTGTGCCCAAAAGCAAGTGTTATAAATCACCATAAGGGGTAATTGAAGGGTTGGAATAGTGCACAGAGCATTTTTGCCACACCAAAGGTGCACTCAAGCCCCAACATTTACATAAAAAAAGGTTTTATAGAAAAGGAAATTTGTAAAATCTATAGTACCAGAATTATTTTATAGGGTCTCCTATATGAATGTTTAAATAGTTCAAGTTCAGTTTGGGGGTGAAAAATCTTTTTAAGAAATGATGATAGTATTCTATTCTTCAAAATAATGCATTTTCAGGTCAATATTATGGTGGCGAAGAACATGTTTTGGGGGATAACCAGCGCAAGTGTGTCAGGGTGACCTCTAGGTTTGTCCCATCAAAAGAAGATCCAAATGAATAAATTCTAGAAAGAAATATTGAAATAGCGTAAGTATAGATAACCAGTATGTATGAGAATGTATATTAAGTTTAAAATCGTCTAGGAATTGGCTTAGGGTTTAGCACTATAGTTTTGTATACAGTCCCAGGTATGAAATCACCCAGCGGTAACTCTGCATGGGGGTTTAAGTTCTCCCTTCTCTTGTTTGAGTTTCATTGGGATTCTCAAGTCTCATCCCACATTCTTGCGAAATGTATTAGTGTTTTTGGGTGATAATTTCTAATAACAGAAAAGAGAATTGTTCCACTTTTCGTATCTGATAGGATTTTATATTCCGTAAACACAGCTGTATTAAATGTGGAAACTATACTAGCAAAGTATAATAATGAACAGGTAGACAGAGCCAGCAAAACTGCCCCACCGGCACAAACACCATAAGGTAAGGTAATCACATACCATTGGTGGATTCCTCCAGGTAGACACTATCCAGAAACAACCACCAGCAGTGCTTACTTGAGATCCCAGGTCAAAGGAAAGTCTGGGCAAGCAACCAGTGAAGATAGTGACACTCATCCAGGTAAGGGTAAAACCAATTTTTATTGAAGCTCTTGTTAAAAGCAAACACAGAGTAGCAAGGTGTTCAGTGGAGAGGGCGTGCCCAGAAGGGGCGCTCACTTTATTGATACATTGCAGAAATGGAAATATTGGAAGAGGCAGCACTTCAAATTTGTTGCAAATGATGTGTGACCTATCAGAGACAGGATGTAAGGAGTGGGTGTGGAATAGGGAAAGAGGCAAGTGAATTGTCTTACCTGAATGCACTTGTGAATTATTTGCATAATATTTCAATGATTTCTCTAAAACAGAAAAAACATGTCTACAAGTAAGGATTTATTCAGCATTAAAGCACCTGTACATATGAAACGGTGTCCGGGTTTGCTGTGGTGGTGGTTGCCATTGGCTAGTGCTTTGATTGGTCCACCTTGACACGCTACATTAAACTGATCGTTCTGGATAAGTGTATGCTGGTGATGACCCTTTAGTTATCTTCAGGCCAGTCCTATCACACTCATTACCTGGTCTATTGCCATCACAGATAAGGAAAGCAGACTCGTTCTTTACAACAAGGTTGTCTTTACTGGGAACACTTGTGAACAGAATGCAGAAGGGAGCACACTTCATTTTATCTTCTGTACAGCAGAGAGGTTCACACATAATGGTTACTGGCGACTGCACTTTTCTTGTGGACGGTTTGCTGACTGGCAAATGAGATTAGCCCTCCTTCTCTATGGTGCAGGAACCCACGAGTCAATGTGTTATGCTGTGTTCACAGCCTGTCACGGATGTTGAATTTTTCATTTTTACAATCCAAGGATATTCAATTCTGTGAATCACCTCACAGTTAAAAATTCTCAATATTAACCCCTTAGCTGTATTCTGGAAAAGGTGAAGTTTCCAAAATAGGTTCACTTATGTGGGGTTTCCACTGTGTTGGTGCCACTGGGGCCAGGCAAATGCTACATGTTGTCTGCAATCTATTCCAGCCAAAATGGTGCTTTAAAATTCTAATAACCCCGTTTTCCCTTCTGAGCCCTGCCCTATTCAACATCTATGGTGTTGATTGAAATATCAGAGTACTGATTATCATTCCCATAAACTGTGAATTAAGCAGTATTGTGCATCCTGTTGTACTGATGCCTGTGGCTCGTGTGCCCTCCCAGACCTTAGACTTTGAGGATCCACATAGCCTAGTGTGTCTAACAACCCCCTTATTCAAAGCCCTACTAAGCTTAAACCACAGTAAGTGGCCAAATGTTTGGCATTAGTTTAGTGGGAAGATCCCAATTATTTATGTAGTGTGTCTCCGAAGCTCAAGCTGTGTACCAAGCTGGGATATGTACAATTCTTCAGAAAAAATCATGGTGTCAATGTTTCAAAGTGAAAACACCTGTGGGGCCAAAAACGTCACTGTAGTCATAGATAAATTCATTAAGAGGTGCGATTTCTACAGTGGGGTCACTTTTGGGGTTTATTTTCTATTTTGGCACCTCAGGGGCTCTGTAAATGTCACTTGCAAAATATAGCGCAGCAAAATCTGTGCTCCAAAAGCTAAATAGTGCTCCTTCTTAATCAGACCTGACTTGTAGCCAAACAGTTGTTTCCAAGGACATATGGAGCCACACATTTGGGATAAATTGTGCAAGAAATTGTGGGGTCCAGTTTTATCTTTTAACCCTAGTGTATCTAAAAATTTGCAGCTAATAATAAAATTACATCTTTACCACTAACATATTACATTTCCATGTTCCAATATAAAATTCTGTGTGGCACCTGTGGGTCTAAATTATTCAGTGTAACCTTAGATGAATTCCTTAAACAGTGAGGTTTCCAATATGGGGTCACTTGTGGGGTTTTTGCTTTTTTTTGGCACATCAAAACATGGTGTCCAAATTTGTGTTCCAAAAACTACCGTAAATAGTGCTCTTTGCTTTCCAAATTTTACCATGTGCCCAAACATTAATTTTTGACCACATATGGGGCATTACTGCATTTGGGAGAAATTGCGTAACATATGGGGCCAATTTTTTCCTATTATATATAGGCTTAAAAAATTCTGAGGACAAAAATAAATTTGGGTTGTGTTTACATTTTTCCGAGATCCATAACTTTAAGAAAAAAAAATTGTTAGCAGAGCTGTGCAATTGGCTTGTTCTTTGTGTGTTTTGTAGTTTTCACTGGTACCATTTTGGGTACATGCTAAATCATGCTTTTGTAACTACAATAAGTGCAGGGGTTGCAATCACACCCGAGCCCTGGCACCTATGGGGCCCCAAAAGTCCTTTTGGTTATTATAGATTTGCAATAATTGGGGGCCCCATGGCAGCTTTTGCATTGGGGCTCATAAGCTTCAAGTTACGCCACTGGTGACAGCCAACAAGTTGCAACACTCTAAACTATGTTGCACAACAAAATAAAAAATGTGACCAGCATTCAATAGCAAATTCCATATAAAAACCTGCTGTATTTATTGGCTAATGTGAACAGGTGCCAACATTTCAGCTCAAGATCAAGTGAGCCCCTGGCAAATCTTGACAAAGACTCACTTGCTCATGAGCCACCTTTTTACATGGGCCAATAAATACAACAGTTTTGGCATAGAATTCTCTGAGTGCTGCCCATTTTCTTTGTGGGATAATATTTATTATATAATATATGTATATTATATATAATGTGTGTGTATGTGTATATATACATACATACCTACCTATCAGCCCCTGCTTGATGTACACAATGCAAATAATAGCTTGCTAAAATGTTTATTCATAAAAGAGAATGTTTTTAGGCATTAATGAACATGTTCTACTAACATTAATTTTTTTTAAAACATTTTAAGTATTGCATCCTTGTTCTTTCATGGTTTCTGTAAACTCCTTCAAAGTAATATCGTTTTCTGGCCAAACGATTATGAATGTATTACTGCTGAACATGTAACTTGCCCTGCAGATACAATAGAGAAAAAGCAGAGGTCATTACCAGGAGATCATTGGTAATTCAATGCTACACATAGAGATTATTTTCTAGAGTGAGATTTTAGGATACTTACAATGATGAAATCTCCCATACATTAGAATAGTGATTCATTATAAGATAAACCAAATTTGTTTTCAGTTCAAGTGACTGGGTACAAGCCAAGTGATTAAGAAACTGTCTTTGCTGACCAGTGGTTATGTTGTACTTAATGTCTGCTCCTGAAAAAGATGAAAATGTGTCAACAGACAAAAACTGGGTAAAGTACATAGGTTTACAGGGGGCATTAACTATCCTTGTTGCAGGTGATCTTGCATGTACAACCTCTGGCAAAAATTTTGGAATCACTTGGCTCAGAGGATATTCATTCAGGTGTTTAATCTTGTAGAAAAAAAGCAGATCACACAAATGGCACAAAACTAAAGTCATTTCAAATGGCAACTCTGCCTTGAAGAAACACTAAAAGAAATCTTGAAAAAAATGCTATCCAGTAACAGTTACTTTTGCAGACCAAGCAGGGGGAAAAATTATGGAATCACTCAATTCTGAAGTAAAAATTATGGAATCATGACAAACAAACAAACAAAACAACACTCAAATACATCACTAGTATTTTGTTGCACCACCTCTGTTTTTTACAACAGCTTGCAGTCTCTGAGGCATGGACTTAATGAGTGACAAACAGTACTCTTCATCATTCTGGCTTCAACTTTCTCTGATTGCTGTTGCCAGATCAGCCTTGCAGGTTGGAGCCTTGTCATGGACCATTTTCTTCAGGTTCCACCAAAGATTTTCAATTGGATTGAGATTCGGAGTATTTGCAGGCCATGACATTGACCTTATGTGTCTTCTTTCAAGGAATGTTTTCACAGTTTTTGCTCTATGGCAGGATGCATTATCATCTTGATAAATGATTTAATCATCGCCAAAAATCCTTTCAATTGATAGGATAAGAAAAGTGTCCAAAATATCAATGTAAACTTGGGCATTTATTGAAGATGTAATGACAGCCATCTCCCCAGTGCCTATACCTGACATGCAGCCCCATATCATCAATGACTGTGGAAATTTGCATGCTCTCTTCAGGCAGTCATCTTTATAAATCTCATTGGAACAACACCAAACAAAAGTTTCAGCATCATCACCTTGCAGATTCGTGATTCATCACTGAATATGACTTTCATCCAGTCATCCACAGTCCATGATTGCTTTTCCTTAGCCCCTTGTAATCTTGTTTTTTCTTAGGTGTTAATGATGGCTTTTGTTTAGCTTTTCTGTATGTGAATCCCATTTCCTTTAGGTGGTTTCTTACAGTTCAGTCACAGACATTGACTCCAGTTTCCTCCCATTCGTTCCTGATTTGTTTTGTTGTGCATTTCCTGTTATGGAGACATATGGCTTTACGTTTCCGGTCTTGACGCTTTGATGTCTTCCTTGGTCTTTCAGTATGTTTCACTTTAACCACCTTCCCATGTTGTTTGTATTTGAACCAGATTTTAGACACAGCTGACTGTGAACAACCAACATCTTTTGCAACATTGCGTGTTGATTTACCCTCTCCTTTGTTTCAATCGACATCTCTGCTGTTGGAGCCATGATTCATGTCAGTCCACTTGGTGCAACAGCTCTCCAAGGTGTATTCACTCCTTTTTAGGATAAAAAGGGGTTTTAAGGATAACGAAAAGTGACCAAAACAATTATATGTGTCCATCCTATGCCCATGTTATACCATGGTTGTGTCTGCATGAATGGTATTTACCTTGTACTGTGACTATTGTATACTGTAACTGCACTGCTGCGAGTTGGTTTTATGGGAATAGTTTTTACAAGGTTCTGTGTGATTTCTACATGTAAAAATAAAATTGATATGTTTATATATATACCGGGTGTGGAGTTACTTATAATGTCGTATATCTTTATATGATCGATATGGGGTGAGCTCAGCCTGTGAACCTATTCTATTCACCTGCTCCCGGCTTGCACCATTGTTTATAGTTTTTAAGATAGAAGGTAGACTTTAAGGCCATCTAGTTTAACCTATAGCCTAATATGTTGATCCAGAAGAAGGCAAAAAAATATGTGGCAGACACTAAACCACACATTGGGGGAAGCATTCCTTTCCGACTCCACATACAGCAATCAGACTAGTTCCATAGATCAACGCCCTATCACATATTTAGCAGATGTCAAGAAAGGGGTTAATTTTTATGTGAGACTTGGGGAATTTGGTGAATTTTAGTTCTAAGATAACTATGTCATCTGATCAGTGGTTCAAATTCATTTAGGGGTTCAATTCAGGGTATAGATGAATTTTAACATTTCGTATTGGGTCCAGATAAATTTAGGGTTTAGAATGTTATGAAAATCACTATGAAGTACCACAAATGAATGACAGACCTTGCCCAGCACTTTTCTCTAGAGGTAGTATATGTGGTATTACTTTGTTATATAATGGAGCAGCCACTTTTGTTTTCTAGTTTTGTATTCATGTGGAATCTGAGAGAAATAAGCACTGCTACATATAGCGCAATTTGTTGAATGATTGCAGGTTCAAGTCTCCTTAAGTGACTAACAAATACAATAAAAACTGAAAAACTGTTTTTAAAAATATAAAAAACAAAATATAGAAGTTAAAAATGTCCCCATTTTGCCCAATTAAACATAAAGCAATTAAAAAAATTAGATAAAACACATTTGGTATCGCTGCGTTCACAAAAGTCTGATCTATCAAAATGTAAAATAAATATCTAAACAGTAAACAGTGTATATTTTCAGTTTCTGTGATTTCTCTCTTTATAGGTATATTTTTGAGTAAAATGTACATTGTTCTTTTATTCTATAAGCTACTGACAACATATCTGCAAAATTCAAAGCAAAAAATGTTGTATTTATTTGCAGCAAATGAGAAATGGTCAAATAATAAAAAAAAAAAACATCAGACCTCAAATAATGCAAAGAAAACAAGTTCATATTCATTTAGAAACAACAATACTAATGTTTTAACTCAGAAAGAGTTCAGAAATCAATATTTGGTGGAATAACCATGATTTTTAATCACAGCTGTCATGTGTCTTGGCATGCTTTCCACCAGTCTTTCACATTGCTTTTAGGTGACCTTATGCTACTCCTGGCACAAAAATGTAAGCAATTCTTCATTATTTAATTGCTTGCGACTATCCATCTTTCTCTTGATTACATTCCAGAAGTTTTCAATGGGGTTCAGGTCTGGAGATTGGACAGGCCATGACAGGGTTTTGATGTGGTGCTCCTTCATCCATACATTGATTGACCTAGCTGTGTGGCATGGGGCATTATCCTGCTGGAAAAAACAGTCCTCAGAGTTGATGAACATTGCCTGAGCAGAAGGAAGCAAGTGTTTTTCAAGGATAGCCTTGTATCTGGCTTGATTCATACGTCCTTCGCAAAGATTAACCTGCCCAATTTCAACCTTGCTGAAGCATCCCCAGATAATCAGTGATCCTCCACTAAATTTCACAGTGGGTGCAAGACACTGTGGCTTGTACGCTTCTCCAGGTCTCCATCTAACCATTAGATGACCAGGTGTTGAGCAAAGCTGAAAATTAGACTCATCATTGAAGATTACCTTACTCCAGTCCTCTAAGGTCCAATCATTATGGTCTTTGGCAAACTTCAGCCTGGCTCTCCTTTGCTTCTCATTGATGAAAGGCTTTTTTTTCTAGCTTTACATGATTTGAGACAGCCAAACATATTATGTGAATGAAATCAATAATTAATTGTCGGATACTTCCACACATGATCCCAATACAGCAATACAGAAACGCATAAAAATATTAATTGACAGACATCTCCAGCTGGGCTCTATTAATACAAAACTAATGGACTATCTTATCAAGAAAAACCCTATTATTCCTGTTTTCTATACCCTTCCAAAGGTTTACAAAAACCTTTGGAAACCACCCGGCCGCCCTATAGTGGCCAGCACCACGGTGCTATCACCCTTGGCCATTACACTAGATAGGATACTGAATCCATTGGTACCTTTCATTTCTTCATATCTGAAAGAGACCAATGACTTTCTGTCCTTGTTGAACATATTGTCTTTACAACCTGGCTGTTGCGTCCCAGTCATTATGGACGTCAACAGCCTATACATGAGCATAAATCATGAGTAAGGTCTGAATGCAATTTCATGGTGTCTTGACAAACATGAATCAATCTCTGTTCATCAGAAATCCTTTTGCTTGGAAGCATTACAAATCATACTGGAGGAGAATTTTTCATGTTTGGCGATCAATTCTATGTTCAGCGTAGGGGGACTGCGATGGGTTCAAATGTCGCACCCCCCTATGCTAACATATTTATGGCGCATTTTGAGGAGTACTTGGTATTCACCCACCCTCTTTTTCAGCAATGTGTGAGTATATGGCATTGATATATCGACGACATATTCCTCATCTGGCAGGGTGATGTCTTGTCCTTGAACATGTTTTATACTGATCTCAACCAGATGTGTAGTGGTCTCACTTTCACCATGCATCAGGATGCGATTGAGATCAGCTTTCTGGATACCAAAATCATTTTGAATCGTGACGGTCACCTATCCACTGACCTTTTTCCTAAACCAACGGAAAAGAACAGTATGTTATTGTACAGCAGCACCCATCCAAAACATGTAAAACGCTCCTTACCAAAATCGCAATATAGGAGAGTCACTCGGATCGTATCTGATCTAACTATGCGTGAATCACGTCACACTAAAATGAGAGAATGGTTTCTTGAGAGAGGCTACCCTGAATCCTTCTTAAATCTTCCCATTCCCACAGTGGCCTTGGTCCGACAAAAGGAACCTTGCATAGCATTTGTTAATACCTATCACCCCTACCAAACCATGGTATATAGTTCCATCAAACAACACTGGCCTCTTTTACCACAAGCTTTCCCTAATATCCCGGAGTTTAGTCAACCTCCCCTAATTTGTCACAAAAGAGCCCCCAACTTTTGTGATAGTTTTGTACGGGCTGATATAGGGCCCCTTTCTCCATTACCTAAACAAGCTGTCTTTTCCACAGTACATAAGGGGATCCTCCCATGCCTCTACTGCCGCCAGAGCTCACATGTCACTAAAGGAACCTTTTTCACACATCCCAGAATGGGTAAACACTATCCCATTAAAGGATATTTCACCTGTGACACGTCATACGTGGTTTATCTTATTAAGTGTCCTTGCAGTCTCGGTACGTTGGAGAGGCCACCCATCGTATCCGAGACCGCATTTTGAAACAGAAGTCGACATTATGTTGTCAACAAAGGATGTTACCTATTCCACAGCATTTCTTATCCTTTGGACACAACATCTCACAACTACGTTTTCAAGTCCTTGAGTACATCCCAGTAAGCAGGCAAGGGGAAAATAGGGTTCAAAGACTAAAAACAAGGAAAGTTATTGGATACATACACTAAAAACACTTGAACCAGATGGTTTAAATAGGGAATGCGACATCTGTCTATAATACCAGATATGACCTCTTGTATTTAATTGTTTTACTAAATTTTATTGTCTTCTTTCTTGCACTTTTGTGTTAAAGTCATCAGCTGCCAAAATGTCACGATATACGTTTTGGGGCTACATGCTACTATTGTCTAGTGCTATGCCTTTTATATGTATAACACAGCTCAATCTTCG
>JARQOC010000003.1:263345445-263360361 GCA_033576535.1 Allobates femoralis
GGACGCAGCGCAAAGACGCTGCTCCAAAGCGCTGCGTCTCCTGATCGTGAGGATGCACCCTAAGAGTATTTTTTATTCTTCACATACTGCAAACAATGAAGTCAGTATTAATCCTCTTAGTACTCATTTGGTCTTTATCTCTCTCTTTCCCTTTATGTAAAAACACCACCAAATGCATTGAAATATCAGTCAGACCAAAATTTTTATGTTTTTGAAATGCGACTTTAAGAGAGTTATAACTTTGCTGACTTATAACAACACTGCTGGGTGTGGGCATTTTAAGGTACAAATAACTAATCACTTATTTTTATTACTTTGGTTCTCCAAAGCAAAAGTGTCTTGCAGATAAAAGCTGAGAGCACTCTACTATAATGTTGTAATATGCCATTCCTTTAGCAGAGACTAATAAATCCAGTTTAGAACTGGATTTAAGCCCGGATTATGAACCCCATACAAGTCTATGGGGACTCGAAGTGCCATAAAATGGTGGTAGTAAGAGCTAGAGGGCTGCAAAAGAAAGCAAAATGTGGATTAAAGCAGGACAATTATACTTCCGAGTTTCCACATGGCTGTCACTCTTTTCCCTGGCCGCTCATTAAACCTTATGAATATTTCCTGCTTCCCCCGCCCACCCTCTGTGACACCATCTGTGATTGGTTGTCGTGACACTTGTGGTCTGGGTCCCCAAAGTGGAGGGTAAGAATAAATAATTGGAAAAAAACTACATTGGGTCCCCTGTGTTTTGATATCCAGAGCGATTAGGTGTCTCTTTTCACTATTTGATATTCTATAACAAAAAAAAATCATGAATGTCCCTCTCTCAGTGTTTGGGGAAGAAATGATGGATGCTAGGTAGATTTTTCTCCATTAACATTGGAAAAAACAATTGACATGTGATACACCAAAATTAAACTTCTTTAGGCACTCTACCATTTTTAGATCTTCAGTATTAGGTGTGAAGCCTGAGAGCATGGTGATTTCAATCAGGGTCATGGTAGCAGGTAAATCTCCGTCATACCTGTGTAAAAAAAAAGAGTCCAGATTAGTCTTAATCGACAGTTATTTATATTAGGTGATTACAAGACTGAAAAATAAAAAATGTAATAAATAAATCTGGTAATTAATATATTAGATATTTTCATGCATTATTTCTTCTGTTTATGTTCACAAGAGACTTTTGCATAAGGCCGGAGCCACACTGAGCGAGAGGCATGCGAGATAATCATATGAGTTTCATATGCATCACCCGGCACCGCCGACAACTCTCTGGATGGAAGCGCGTCAGCTATATAGAAACCCGTGCAGCTGATACGCTCCTTCCTGTCCATAGAAACTGTGGGCCTTCCGAGTAAGCAATGCAAGACTCATGCGAGTATCTCGAATGCATCTCGCTCAGTGTTTCTCCAGCCTTAAAAAGAACCTGTCAGGAAATTCTTGCTACCCAAACTGCGGGAATATGAATCAAAGTTTGGCTGCATGATTGCAGCCACATATGTTCTTGATAGATCATTTCAGAGAAAATGTTTTTGGAGTAATCAGATGGGAGCAAAAGACAGAAACCAGACTAATGCAGCTCTGCCCCTGCCAGTTACTGAAGGGTATTGACCGGTCCCAACCTCACATTTACATAGGCAGAGGCTAGGCAATCACATGTAGCAGTATTGGGTAGAGTTGACCAGGGGCAGACTTGTCTCCTTTAATTCTATGGTCCCCAGACAGATCTTTAAAGAACATTTTCTCTGAAACAACAGAGTATTTTTATGAATCATATTACCCAAATTACCAGATTGGTTATCTTTAACCACTTAGTCACCAATATGACTTAATATTTACCTCAGATATAAGAAAAAAGCATCCCCCTGATGGGTGGAAATGCAGCAGTGTCAGTTGTAGGCTATAGCTAACACCATGCTGCATCAATCATGATCAATGTTGGCACCAACAATGTCCAGTTGAGCAAAAATAAAATCGCAGTCAAGTTGTATGGACAAGTATTACTGAACCATGAATAAGACCAAAAGTTGAAACGTGTAGGTTCAATAATACTTGTCAATGTGGCTAGATTGTGATTTTTTTGCTCGCACAGTTTTTAATTCTTTGGAATTTAAAGGATTAACAATAAAATGTATATTTTTTAATATTATCTCAGATTACAACTGGATCATTGTTACTATTTTCAGTTACTGCTTGCGGCTACCCCTAACAGACCCATGTAAAATCCTTCGGCAATTGATTTGTGGAGCATGATGTATATGGGGTAAGCTGACCTTATTTTTTTCTTTTGACTAACCATAGCCGTTTATTTCATTAAATGTTGCTGTCAATTTTGACTATGGCATCTAGATGGTTAACAGTTTGTAGGGGCTCCTGCTTTAACTCCATCAGCACCCCGAGATTATGATTGTGCAATCCTGAAAATTCACAGCCAAATACTGGCCTTACAGTCTGCCGGCTATAGTAGCCTGTTCAGAAGTTAACAACAATTAGGTGGTAAAAACAACCTTTTTATTTTGTGTCATGTCACCTTAAAAGTTCTTGAGGGTTTAATAAACTCCCTCTGCTGAGAGTTGCTGTTAGTGGTATTCCAATATATACAGTGGGTACGGAAATTATTCATACCCCTTTAAATTTTTCACTCTTTTTTTCATTGCAGCTATTTGGTAAATTCAAAAAATGTTAATTTTTTTTCTCATTAATGCCCACTCTGCAACCCATCTTGACTGAAAAAAAAATGGAAATGTAGATATTTGTGCAAATTTATTAAAGAAGAAAACTGAAATACCACATAGTCATAAGTATTCAGACCATTTGCTCAGACACTCATATTTATGTCACATGCTGTCCATTTCCATGTGATCCTCCTTGAGATGGTTCTACTCCTTCATTGGAGTCCAGCTGTGTTTAATTAAGCTGATAGAACTTGATTTGGAAAGGCCCACACCTGTCTATGTAAGACCTCATGGCTCACAGTGCATGTCAGACCAAATGAGAATCATGAGGTCAAAGGGACCGGCCAAGGAGCTCAGAGTCAGAATTGTGGCAAGGCACAGATATGGCCAAGGTTACAAAATAATTTCTGCAGTACTCAAGGTTCCTAAGAGCACAGTGGCCTCCATAAACCTTAAATGGCAGACGTTTGCGACCACCAGAAGTCTTCCTAGACGTGGCCGTTCAGCCAAACTGAGCAATCGTGGGAGAAGAGCCTTGGTGAGAGAGGTAAAGAAGAACCCCAAGATCACTGTGGCTGAGCTCCAGACATGCAGTAGGGAGATGGGAGAAAGTTCCACAAAGTCAACTATTACTGCAGCCCTCCACCAGGTGGGCCTTTAAAGCAGAGTGGCTTGACAGAAGCCTCTCCTCAGTGCAAGACATATGAAAGCCCGCATAGAGTTTTAAAAAAAACACATGAAGGACTATAGACTATGAGAAATAAGATTGTCTGGTCTGACGAGATGAAGAAAGAATGTTTTGGGTGATAATTCTAAGCGGTATGTGTGGAGAAAACCAGGAACTGCTCATCACCTGCCCAATACAATCCCAACAGTGAAACATGGTGGTGGCAGCATCATGCCATGTGGGTGTTTTTTAGCTGCAGGGACAGGACGACTGGTTGCAATTGAAGGAAACATGAATGCGGTCAAGTACAGAAATATCCTGGATAAAAACCTCTTCCAGAGTCCTCTGGACCTCAGACTTGGTTGAAGGTTCACCTTCCAACAAGACAATGACCCTAAGCACACAGCTAAAATAACAAAGGAGTGGCTTCAGAACAACTCTGTGACCATTCTTGGCTGGCTCAGCCAGAGTCCTGATCTAAATCCAATTGAGCATTACAGGAAATACCTTAAAATGGCTCCACCAACCTTCACCAAGCAACCTGATGGAACTGGAGAGAATCTGCAAGGAAGAATGGCAGAGGATCCCCAAATCCAGGTGTGAAAAACTTGTTGCATCATTCCCAAGAAGACTCATGGCTGTACTAGCTCAAAAGAGTGCTTCTACTCCATACTAAGCAAAGGGCCTGAATACTTATGACCATGTGATATTTCAGTTTTTCTTTATTAATAAATTTGCACAAATACCTACATTTCTGATGTATGTAAAGTGCTATGGAATTAATAGTGCTGTATAAATTAATAAATATTAATTTTAATTTCAGTCAAGATGGGGAGCAGAGTGTACATTACTGAGAAAAAAAAATGAACTTTTTTGAATTTACCAAATGGCTGCAATGAAACAAAGAGTGAAAAATTTAAAGAGATCTGAATACTTTCTGTACCCACTGTAAGTCCCGCAAAGTCACTTCAAAACTGAATAGGTCCCTAACAATATGGTTTTGTAATTTTCCTTGAAAAAAATGAAAAATTACTGCTATAATTTTAGCTTATAACATCTTAACAAAATCAAAGAACATTTTGCAGATTGTGCTGATTAAAAGTAGACGTGGAGTAAGGCTGGCTTCACATTTGCGTTTGTGTCTGCATGCTGATGGCATGCAGACACAAACGCGGTGAAAAGCAGGGTCATTTTGATGTGTCCGCAGCGGAGAATGTCCGCCTGCAGACACATCACTATGGAGCCCGGGCAGCCAATCTGCGGTGTCCAGGGGCGGGCCGGAGGCGGAGATCGGCAGCGGAGATCTCCTCCTCCCCGCCGCTGGTAAGCTTCGGGACGTGTCAGCGGGGAGAAACAGCTGATCTGACAGCTGTTTGAATCTCCCGTGCCGACACCGAGAGGAGATTACCGGTGGCGGGGAGGAGGAGATCATCAGAGGCTCCAGCTGATCTCCCGATGGCCGTTGGTGATCTCCTGTGACATCACCGGCGGCCACCGGGAGAGATTTCAATGGGTCCGCAGCGTTCTCCTGCGCTGTCAAGCGCTGAACACTGCGGACCCATTGACGCCAATGCATGGTTTGTGCGCTTGGGGAAGCTTGCTGATTTTCCAAGGTCCCCGAGCGCACAAAAAATGCAACATGCTGCGTCCCGGGTGCAGACGGGAGACCCTGGAGGGAGCAGATATCTTCCGCATCCGCACCCGAACGCAGCAAACGCAGGTACTATGCGTTCCTATGTTGAACATAGGAACCGCAGTGCCATGCGCTTGACTGCGTATGGGAACGCAGCATACGCTGCCTTCCCATACGCAAATGTGAAGCCAGCCTAAATCTTATTTATTAACTATTTTGTGCAGTGTAACTGTCTGGGATAATCGATCAAAGTTTCAAAATTGCAAATTTGCAGAAATTTATCTCTAATTTCAGATATATTTTATGCATTTATTTATAAAAAAAATTGACCTAAATTTACCATTATCATAAATTATAATCTGTCATGTAAAAAGTTTCAATCACTGAGACATATTGAAACATTGCAGTTATTGCCACATAAAGTGACATGTCAGCTTCGAAAAAGTTGGACTGGTTACTAAGGGGTTAAAGCTTCATGTTAATAGTATATATTGCAAGAAAATTAAAACATTGACATTTTAGAGAAATATACTAGTACATCTCAATGAATTAGAATATCATCAAAATTCAATGTAATACTGTATTGCCATTTATGAGGGCGTTTCTGAGAGCCCTGAAACACGTTGACTAATATATCAATGTTATATTCACCCTTTGATGTCTTGTGGAATACGGCAGCACAGTTTTTAACTCTTTATCCTCCCTACTTTAATTTTCTGAAATAATCACCTTTGGGTTTTCATTGGCTGTAAGCCATAATCATCAACATTAACAGAAATAAACAATTGAAATAGATCACTCTGTTTTTAATGACTCTATGTAATATATGTGATTTCACTTTTTGTATTGAATAAGTGAAATAAATAAACTTTTTGATGCAATTCTAAACTCATTAAGATGCACCAGTATTATGCACATCTCATTACAATAGCATTCATTAGTTAAAGGAGCACTCCAGAGTTATTTTTTAAGTTATAGATCAGCCTAGTTATTATCAAAGCAAACGTAGAGTTTTAATCTATAATATCACGAATGGTTTTTGCCCTTGACGCTACGCTGCAAGTCAGTGGTCATGTGAATCACGAAGCTTTGGCGCACGGCATTGCGACAGTTTAGACTCGCTATGCCCGCGCAGCGGCATGCAGTCGCTAGCAGCGCGAGCATGTCGGAAGCGCATTGGAGTCAAGACTCGCTTGTAGAATCCATGCTATGCATCGGCACCAGCTAGTCACAGTATATTGTTACTAGTGGACTTTGGGTCGTTTGCATCTGATCTCTACTTTCATATAATCCCAAAAAGAGACTACATTTTACGTAAGGCAGAAGACAAAATGAAAGATGAACTGTGATTGGACAGTTTTCATTTTATATAGCTCATATATCTTCCCCAATATCTCTAGCTATATAGGGACTTGTAGAGGCAAAGAAGGCAGAATTGAGAGAAGAGGTCTCTGAAATCTGCTAGGAGGGGTTTGAGGGGTGAGGAAGCCATCCTGTAGTTTATAAGAAGTTGGGGACTGACTTCCTGTCCGCACACATTAACACGTCCGGGACTGGTAGCTGCTGATAATGAAGAGTTCAAAATGCATGGGTACAACTGAGCCGGGATAACACAAGTTACACTGGAGTGATACTTTAATTGTTGTTACCATAATAATTAGGATTTTGTACAGTATGAATATTACCTTGTTTTCAAGAGGAGAGTGTATGTATCAGCTTTTGTTTCTGTCGTGCAAAACATTAAGTAATAGGTGATAATAATCCAACACAAAAACAAAAAAGATAGAAAAAAAGGTAAAACATCTTTAGCTTCTATAGTTTATACATTGATAAAGTCAACATGAAAGGTTTAGAGCATAATTCGATAACTGTTAAAGCTTGAATTCAGTCTGATCAAGTCTTGGAAAGCCTTAATTCATCCTAACGCTGTGGAGCTTATTAATCAAACACAGGGGGCAGTTATCAAATTACTGTATAATGATTGGTGGAAATGCCATTAATGCTAATTTTTTCAAGGAGGGGTCATTTTAAGGTTATAGGAGACCTTCACCCCAATATTTGAGGTCATAAACTCCTTACTGCAGCCAAATATAGGGGAGATTGCCCTGGTCCTCTACACAGACTTCAAGATTATTGAAATCATGGAGACAGCTAATCCAGAAACTCCTAATGATAGAACCATAAGCATATGTGGTCATCTCTCCACCACTTCTTAGCAACATAGCATCCCTCAACCTTGTGGGAAAGGTAGATTCCCCCCAAATCGCCAAAGCCCTGACAGCATGACCAAAGTGGCCTTATAAAAGACACTGAGCGACCTGGAAACATTAGATGATTACAGCTTTGATATATGTGCATTAGTGAACATGGCATATTCCTGTACATGGAGCCTGTATGGCAATGAACAGAGGCCATACAGCTCCATAGTGTAGATGTAGTGTGGACTCTGTAATCTTTGGACACCTGAGTAACTGTGCCTGCGTGCCAGGATCGCGCAGGCACAGTTACTAATCCGCAATGTGGGTGGCGGTAATGTCGGTCAAAGGCTGTGGGCAGCGTGGGGTTCCTGGTGTTGGTTTTAGGTGGCATGAGGTTTAGATATTGGCAGGCACCCCTGGCGGTACTGCACATTGGGCCATTATCACTAGCGGGCACCATATTTGCACACCCATCGCTTGAGTGTGAAATATGGCTGCCGCCGGGGCATGGTGCAACATGACACCGACAAAGCAAACCTACAGAAATCAGGAGATGTCATCTTACTGTCCCATTAGGCTGAAATATGTTTCTCTTCAGTACAATGGTGGTGAACAACCCTACACACAAGCAAGTCAGATTTATGCAATGTATTGGGAAACATAATATAGCCTACTCTGGTCATCTACATCTAAAGTAATGTACTAAGTGTGTAAATATGCCTGATGTACCACTGTAGATATTGACCCAAGCCAAAATGATTCCACTACTGACTTATGGGAAAGTTATTACCCCAGAGCCTACCATGTGAGGTCACTTTTGCCTCCAAAGAAAATCCATTGCATTGGTTTTCAGCATTCAGTAAGGCTTGGTAAACTGTCATTACCTAGGAATCAAACACAAGTATTAGTTTCTTAATATAAAAATTGAGTCATCCATTTGTGAAATGATCTCTGTACACTTACCAATGGATGCAACAGGCAAAATCACATTAAGTTGGGAATTAGCTGATGAGTGTTTTGACACGCTCCCCAGGGCCGTGGGGAACTTGGAATCGGGCTATTGTACTGCTGGGGAGTCATGGGGGTCAAGAGCTGGCTCTGAGACCCTGGTGGTGTCAATAAATGTTCAAGGGGAATTAAGGATTAGGGAAAGGGTTCTCGTGACACCACCCGTGGTGTTCGGCCATTGATGGCTGACGCTGCGATGCGAGACCTCTGGGGATGATGGATCTGCAGCTTTGATGGTGTCGTTCCTCACGGGTGGAGCAGTTCCCCAGGGCAACCGGTGTAGTGTCTGGTGGTGGTAGGCCAGTGGGGCTATTCTGGCTGCAGAGAGATCAGAGTATCTTGCAGCCAGGTGTCTGCGGCCTGCGCGCCTTATCAATCTACTGCTCCGCAGGTGGGAAATAAACTGTCTCACATACAGTTCTGAGTTCTACATCCGATTTACTTAGCTTTTCACTTCAACGTTGCCACAGGGTGCTGTCCTTGTAAAGACTCAAGTCTAGCTAGTCCTCATAGAACCGGGATAGCTTGTCCAAGAGACCCCCTTTATGTTCCTTCCTTCACTGGTTGATCTTTCTCTCTCTCTCAGCGCTAACTGCCCCACCTCTCTCCGCACACAGTGCCCCAATTCAGCAGCCATAGGTCCTGTCGGGGGACCAATACCAAGTCCTCTGACCCTAGTACAGCTACCTTCTTGGCAGATGTGTCGGGAGTGGGCCACAGCTCTTCTAGATCTCATGGCCTCTGGTTCTGTGGTTGGAGCGTAGAGCCTCCTCGCCACCTTCAGGGCCGGTCCCCTGGATCCCAACCAGCCCTCCCGTCTGACTCCTATCAAACCCGGATTCGGGCGCACGGGTGGTTCTTCCTACCTCTGCCCGTGCCCCTAGGGCTCCTCTGTTTCACTTCCAGGACCCAGGATGACTTCAATCCCGCTCAAGTCCTCGGGGTCCTCCTTCTCTCACCACTTCCTCTCGACTGGCTTGTACTAACTTCCCACCCTCCACCTTTCTTCCCTCTGCCCCACTGACTCACAGAGCCGTCCCTCTAGTGCGTCCGTCCACCATCCCTGGGACCGGGTGTGTTCGGGGCTTTTGTGGGTGTCTGGACTTACCATCCTATTTCAAGAGAACAGGAATACCACACCCGTGAAATGGGTGCAGTAGCTTTGTGGCGACCAGAACGCAGGGGCACCACATTTTTCCTATATTTGGCACACCAAGGCCACTATAAGCATTTAATTTGTTTGTATGATTTGTCTTGGTTTTCCTCTTAAAGGGAATCTGTCAGGTGATTTTGTAATACAATACTAATGGTATCCTAGAAAAGGTTTCAGGCAGCCCTTTCAGGATCAGTAATTTTTATTGCTCTACATTCTCTGTTATCTTGCTGTAAGCTTTGTAGAATTCAGTATCACACATCAGCTAGTCAAGTATATGTAAATCCAAACTGATGACACGCTTGGTGCTCCCCCTCCTATCGTCTCCTCTCCCACCCCTGTAGACTGTGAGCCCTCGCGGACAGGGTCCTCTCCCTTCATGTATCAGCAAACCTTGACTGTTGGTATGTACTGTACCTGTCCTTGTTACCCCCACTTCCTATGTAAAGCACCATGGAACCAATGGCGCTATATTAATTATAATAATAATAATAATGCACTACTCCCCACTCCCATCATTTCCCCCATCTCTTCCCTGCCGGCATCAGTGATTGTACAAATCTTCACTGTCATTTACTACCACTGCTGAGAGTTGGGCATGGGGAGAAGTGAATAACCAGTTTGGGCTACTTATGCTTGACCAGCCGGCGTGCAACACTGAATTCTCCAGCCTTACAGCACGAGAACAGAAGAAGGTAGAACAATAAAAATTTCTTGTCAGGCCGGCTTCAGACTCTGTTCACACTGGGAGGCCATAGACCTCCTTGTTGCTCAGCCTGAGTTTGGGCGTCGGTGGTGGTTTGTTCTCTGATGTTCACCTTTGCAGGAGTTAACCTTTTGATTAGTGTCAATTGAAGGTTGAGGCTGCTGGAACACCTTCTCCCTTTAAGTATGGCTCAGAACATTCCTGGATGCTAACTATAGCATTTGCGTGCCTCTTGCATACTGGTCCTGTGTTGGAGTTGCTGTTGAAGCTAAAATCTTTACTTGGTGCCTGATATACCTTGCTGTTTTTTCATTCTCTATTTGTATTGTGTTCTCCCTAAACACATATTGTATCTTCCTGATTGTTAGCTTTGTGGTGCTGTTTACTTTATCTCTGCCTGTCTTTATCTGGGGGTCTCATTACGGTTCACCTCCTGGGGTGGTCGTTGGGGATTCAGCTTAGGGCTGGACAGGAGAAAGGGACAGGTTGGAGACTCTGGTCTCTCTACCATCAAGGGCACCCCTGAGATAAGGAAAATCAAGGTTCTCCTAGCCTGAGGGGAAGTTCAGGGCCAGGTTCCTTTCATCCTTTTGTCCCATAGCTCCCTGTGACATAACTGATCCTGAAAGCCCTATTCCGGGATACCATTAGTTTTGCACTAGCAAATTACTTGACAGATTCACCTTAAAATTTCATGACAACCCCAAAATATTAGGAATGCTTCTAGAAGTTGGTGTCTGTATTATACTTGTAGTAGGTTATTACAGTCAAGGGTGCTGTACTTGGTTCTCAAGGAGCTTGGCATAGAGGGTTTGAATTATTATGAAGCTACTGTGTTCCACTTTGGTTTGAATGGTATATAAGCAGAGGTACTTTCTGTGAGCTCCCAGTATTATTTAACAACTTATCCTGCCTAATCACCCTAACCAGTAAGGCCTCTTTCACACGTTTGTATAAAACACGTACAGTACATGAAAAAACTGTTACCGGTGTAAATATTTTTCATCAGTGTCATCCGTGTGTCCATTTTTACCATCATTTTCTTTCAAGTGTAGATAAAGAAATAAATACATTTCAAAGCTTCTCCATTACTTTGCAATGTTAAACACAGACAGTACATAGAAGGCACATTCATGTCATCCGTGTACTATATGTGGTTTTCATGGACCCATAGACTTGTATTTGCCCTCGTCATCTGTGTTTCTAGAAAAAATGGACATGCGTCTGTGTAATTTGTAAAAACACAGACATGTGACTAGCACCAGGTTATAATGCATATGTATGGTATCAATGAAAAAAATGGATACCACATGTATTTGAAACACATACATGTGATTGAGGCCTAATTCTTGCAATGGCACCAATGTACATACATCTTAAAGTGTATTGTACAAAATAGGGATAGTCTGATCCGCTGTGAGTGAAATTATGATGAGAACAACGGCTACAAAAATACTGGAGGGGATCCAACATGGTGCAACCTCACAAACACCTGGATTTGAAGGGAGCAGCAGAGAGAAGCGGTAGCAAGACTCTGTTATTTAGCCCGGTTAGTGTGTAGGACAGAAAGAGTAAGGCTGGTGGTACTCTTTTCAGTCAAATAAGCAAGAAGATAAACGGTATGGCATGCCTTCCTCTTAGGTGCACAAACAAATGTGTATATGTATATACATGCATATTGTCTGCCACATGTATCCCAAACTAAATGTGTATATGTATCCCAAACTAAATGTGTATATGTATATACATGCATAATTGTCTGCCACATGTATCTTACATTCAGTTGATAAAACATTTATATACGGTATGTCTTGACACCCCCTTGTGGTATTCTTTTTCTTGGTGAACTTTCATCTTTATATCGTTCACCACTTAATTTTAAATATAATATATATATAAAAAAAAATGTGCCTTAAGGCCACGTTACACACACAGATATCTGTTCAGATATTGGCCCCAGATCTCTGGTTGCAGTGAAATCATGGACACATTGCTCCATTTTGTAGACAGCCACAAAATGAAACAATGTGTCCATGATTTCACTGCAACCAGAGATCTGTGACCAATATCTGAACAGACATCTGTGTGTGTAACATGGCCTTTAAGCTGGAATAAACAAGCAACTTTATTTGTATATATATATATATATATATATATATATATATCAGCAAAAAAACAACTGCAAAGCACTCGTTACACTGTGCGAAAGGTGCAAAGCTGTGCTGCTGGATCAACATGCATCAAAAAACAAAAATCACAGCTGCACTCAGTCTAACCAACAAGTGTGTGCTGTGTTAGGCTATGGGTTGAACCAGATGGACTTAAAGTCTTCCTTCAACCTTAAAAAAAAAGCTATGCTACAATAAAACTAAAAGAGACAAAAAAAAGTTGTGTGTCTATATATATATATATAATACATATATATATATATATATCTACTTACATAATTGCCTTGTGGCCACTCCCATATGGTTGTAACGCTACATACGTCACTTAAGCCGCATATGCACCCTGAAGTGGCCACAAAGCAATTATGTGGGATGTAACAATATGGCCACCCACCGCCACCACTAGCGCTCCACCCGCCCGCTCCCAGCAGTACACAAGTACTCTCCCTGGCTCAGTCTCCCCCTTCCCGCTCGGTCTCCGCCTTCCTCGCATGTCCCCCTGCACCTTCTGCCTCCGGCTCACCTCTTGGCATCTAGGACCTCTGGTGATGTTGCAGCCACGTGACTGATCCCTAGAATATGACATCACCACAGGTCTGTGACAGCCACAGACATTAATATGGCGTCGCTGGCGGTAGTGCTGCCTATTACACCGTAATGCCAGTGAAACCCGTGCACACACTCACATCCGCTCACTACACACTCACACTCTCCCTCGCTCACCTCACACTCACCCCCCCTCAACACACACTCAACCCCGCTCACCTCACACTCACCCCGCTCAGCATACACTCATCCCGCTCAGCACACACTCACCCCCGCTCAGCACATACTCAGAACACAGACCCACTCAGCACACACTCAGACCCACTCAGCACACTCACCCCTGCTCAGCATACACTCATCCCGCTCAGCACACACTTACCCCCTCTCAGCACATACTCAGAACACAGACCCACTCAGACCCACGCAGACCCACTCAGCACACACTCACCCCTGCTCAGCATACACTCACGCCGCTCACTTCACACTCACCCCCGCTCAGCACACACTCACACGGACCCACTCAGGACAAACTCAGACCCACTCAGCACACACTCACCCCTGCTCAGCATACACTCACCCCACTCACCTCACACTCACCCCCGCTCAGCACACTCACCCCTGCTCAGCATACACTCACCCTCGCTCAGCACACACTCAACCCCACTCAGCACACACTCACACTAAGAACTGAGACCCACTCAGCACACATTCACACTCAGACCCACTTAGCAAACACTCACCCCTCTCAGCACACACTCACCCTCGCTCAGCACCCACTCACCCCCACTCAGCACACACTCACATCGCTCACCTCACACTCACCCTGCTCAGCACACACTCACACCTCCAAATGAGAGCCAGCACAGGAGGGGCAAAGAAGGACTTCGGGGGATGATGAAAGTTAGGAGGAAAAAACTGCAGAGGGGGACAGATGGCCGCTGCCCCCATCACCACAGAGCCGGCCCCCATTGTGATGTCACCACCCACCTGATGGACAGCATCGGGCTCCCACCTAGTATAAATATAATAAAATAAAATAAAATAAAGAACAGCACAAACTTAAATATTACTGTTGGGTGCTAAAAAATCCTGTAAAATGCAGTGACAAATGCAAATGCAAAAAGTGTCAAATGCAAAATAATACAAATAGAAAAACAGGCAGCACTCCAAAATAAAGTGAAAAAAGGACTTTTATTCAGCCCTGTGGTGCAACGTTTCGGTGTGACCACCTTCCTCAAGCTGGTCATATATATACTAGCTGTAGAGTCCAGCATTGCCCGGGCATAGTAACTACTAACTGTTTTTAGTTATAAGCTGAGTGTATGTCTGTGTGTGCATGTATGTATGTCCACTATACAAATCAAATCTGCCCCCCCACACCAACCCCTCAACCCGCCCCACCCGCCCCCACTCCACCTAGAATTGGCTCTCATTCCCGCTCCTACCCCAAAACTTCCCGTCCCCAAAAACCTGCCACCCCACCCTCCCCAAACCTGCACCCACCAAAAAATGCTGCACCCTTGCCCTTTATAACCTTCACCCTTCCAAACTCGCCCACCTAAAAAAGCCTGCCCCCAAACCTGCACTTCCCTCAGGCAAAAATGACTAACCCACACCCTCCCCCACAGAAAATAGCCCCCCAAACCTGCCCCCTCCAAAAAACAATGCCCTCCTAAACCAGCACCATATACATATATACATTATATGTATATATATAAAAAAAAAAAATATATATATATATATATATATTCACACATAACATAGGTTAAGACTTTAAAGAGACCATGTAAAACACCTGGAGAGTAAAAGGAGACTAAGCATGTAATTATGTATTCCACATATAATCAACATTATATATGTATGGGTAGGATTAAAATTTATTTGTGATTTTTTAGGGAATGTAACACAAAAAGATGTGGACATTAGCAGCTAGACCATGAAGTGTAGCTCAGCTATCAAGGGATACATATCTGAGAAGACTGATATACGAATTGTCAAAAAAGTGTTCTAAAATAGTGATGGGCTAGCCTGCTGATGCTCGGGATCGGCGGATGGCCCGGACCTTTTTGTAAAGTTCAAGTTCGGGGCCGGACGTAACACAAACTCGAGTCCGAACCCCAAGTCTGGACTTTACAGTTATGGGATGGGGCATGGGCTGTAAAATAAAG
>JARQOC010000003.1:263360461-263508222 GCA_033576535.1 Allobates femoralis
CTTCCTTCACTGGTTGATCTTTCTCTCTCTCTCAGCGCTAACTGCCCCACCTCTCTCCTGCTTGCGCCTCCGCACACAGTGCCCCAATTCAGCAGCCATAGGTCCTGTCGGGGGACCAATACCAAGTCCTCTGACCCTAGTACAGCTACCTTCTTGGCAGATGTGTCGGGAGTGGGCCACAGCTCTTCTAGATCTCATGGCCTCTGGTTCTGTGGTTGGAGCGTAGAGCCTCCTCGCCACCTTCAGGGCCGGTCCCCTGGATCCCAACCAGCCCTCCCGTCTGACTCCTGTCAAACCCGGATGCGGCCGCACGGGTGGTTCTTCCAGCCTCTGCCCGTGCCCCTAGGGCTCCCTCTGTTTCACTTCGGGACCCAGGATGACCTCAATCCCGCTCAAGTCCTCGGGGTCCTCCTTCTCTCACCACTTCCTCTCGACTGGCTTGTACTAACTTCCCACCCTCCACCTTTCTTCCCTCTGCCCCACTGACTCACAGAGCCGTCCCTCTAGTGCGTCCGTCCACCATCCCTGGGACTGGGTGTGTTCGGGGCTTTTGTGGGTGTCTGGACTTACCATCCTATTTCAAGAGAGCTGGAATACCACACCCGTGAAATGGGTGCAGTAGCTTTGTGGCGACCAGACCGCAGGGGCACCACATTTTTCCTATATTTGGCACACCAAGGCCACTATAAGCATTTAATTTGTTTGTATGATTTGTCTTGGTTTTCCTCTTAAAGGGAATCTGTCAGGTGATTTTGTAATACAATACTAATGGTATCCTAGAAAAGGTTTCAGGCAGCCCTTTCAGGATCAGTAATTTTTATTGCTCTACATTCTCTGTTATCTTGCTGTAAGCTTTGTAGAATTCAGTATCACATATCAGCTAGTCAAGTATATGTAAATCCAAACTGATGACACGCTTGGTGCTCCCCCTCCTATCGTCTCCTCTCCCACCCCTGTAGATTGTGAGCCCTCGCGGACAGGGTCCTCTCCCTTCATGTATCAGCAAACCTTGACTGTTGGTATGTACTGTACCTGTCCTTGTTACCCCCACTTCCTATGTAAAGCACCATGGAACCAATGGCGCTATATTAATTATAATAATAATAATAATAATGATGCACTACTCCCCACTCCCATCATTTCCCCCATCTCTTCCCTGCCGGCATCAGTGATTGTACAAATCTTCACTGTCATTTACTATCACTGCTGAGAGTTGGGCATGGGGAGAAGTGAATAACCAGTTTGGGCTACTTATGCTTCACCAGCCGGTGTGCAACACTGAATTCTCCCAGCACGAGAACAGAAGAAGGTAGAACAATAAAAATTTCTTGTCAGGCCAGCTTCAGACTCTGTTCATACTGGGAAGCCATAGACCTCCTTGTTGCTCAGCCTGAGTTTGGGCGTCGGTGGTGGTTTGTACTCTGATGTTCACCTTTGCAGGAGTTAACCTTTTGATTAGTGTCAATTGAAGGTTGAGGCTGCTGGAACACCTTCTCCCTTTAAGTATGGCTCAGAACATTCCTGGATGCTAACTATAGCATTTGCGTGCCTCTTGCATACTGGTCCTGTGTTGGAGTTGCTGTTGAAGCTAAAATCTTTACTTGGTGCCTGATATACCTTGCTGTTTTTTCATTCTCTATTTGTATTGTGTTCTCCCTAAACACATATTGTATCTTTGTTAGCTTTGTGGTGCTGTTTACTTTATCTCTGCCTGTCTTTATCTGTGGGTCTCATTACGGTTCACCTCCTGGGGTGGTCGTTGGGGATTCAGCTAAGGGCTGGACAGGAGAAAGGGACAGGTTGGAGACTCAGGCCTCTCTACCATCAAGGGCACCCCTGAGATAAGGAACATCAAGGTTCTCCTAGTCTGAGGGGAAGTTCAGGGGCCAGGTTCCTTTCATCCTTTTGTCCCATAGCTCCCTGTGACATAGCTGATCCTGAAAGCCCTATTCCGGGATACCATTAGTTTTGCACTAGCAAATTACTTGACAGATTCACCTTAAAATTTCATGACAACCCCAAAATATTAGGAATGCTTCTAGAAGTTGGTGTCTGTATTATACTTGTAGTAGGTTATTACAGTCAAGGGTGCTGTACTTGGTTCTCAAGGAGCTTGGCATAGAGGGTTTGAATTATTATGAAGCTACTCTGTTCCACTTTGGTTTGAATGGTATATAAGCAGAGGTGCTTTCTGTGAGCTCCCAGTATTATTTAACAACTTATCCTGCCTAATCACCCTAACCAGTAAGGCCTCTTTCACACGTTTGTATAAAACACGTACAGTACATGAAAAAACTGTTACCGGTGTAAATATTTTTCACCATGTCATCGTGTGTCCATTTTTACCATCATTTTCTTTCAAGTGTAGATAAAGAAATAAATACATTTCAAAGCTTCTCCATTACTTTGCAATGTTAAACACAGACAGTACATAGAAGGCACATTCATGTCATCCGTGTACTATATGTGGTTTTCATGGACCCATAGACTTGTATTTGCCCTCGTCATCTGTGTTTCTAGAAAAAATGGACATGCGTCTGTGTAATTTGTAAAAACACGGACATGTGACTAGCACCAGGTTATAATGCATATGTATGGTATCAATGAAAAAAATGGATACCACATGTATTTGAAACACATACATGTGATTGAGGCCTAATTCTTGCAATGGCACCAATGTACATACATCTTAAAGTGTATTGTACAAAATAGGGATGGTCTGATCCGCTGTGAGTGAAATTATGATGAGAACAAAGGCTACAAAAATACTGGAGGGGATCCAACATGGTGCAACCTCACAAACACCTGGATTTGAAGGGAGCAGCAGAGAGAAAGCGGTAGCAAGACTCTGTTGTTTAACCGGTTAGTGTGTAGGACAGGAAAGATAAGGCTGGTGGTAATCTTTTCAGTCAAATAAGCAAGAAGATAAACGGTATGGCATGCCTTCCTCTTAGGTGCACAAGTAGGATCCCAAACTAAATGTGTATATGTATATACATGCATAATTGTCTGCCACATGTATCTTACATTCAGTTGATAAAACATTTATATACGGTATGTCTTGACACCCCCTTGTGGTATTCTTTTTCTTGGTGAACTTTCATCTTTATATCGTTCACCACTTAATTTTAAATATAATATATATATAAAAAAAATGTGCCTTAAGGCCACGTTACACACACAGATATCTGTTCAGATATTGGCCCCAGATCTCTGGTTGCAGTGAAATCATGGACACATTGCTCCATTTTGTAGACAGCCACAAAATGTAGCAATGTGTCCATGATTTCACTGCAACCAGAGATCTGTGACCAATATCTGAACAGACATCTGTGTGTGTAACATGGCCTTTAAGCTGGAATACACAAGCAACTTTATTTGTATATATATATATATATATATATATATATATATATCAGCAAAAAAACAACTGCAAAGCACTCGTTACACTGTGCGAAAGGTGCAAAGCTGTGCTGCTGGATCAACATGCATCAAAAAACAAAAAGTCACAGCTGCACTCAGTCTAACCAACAAGTGTGTGCTGTGTTAGGCTATGGGTTGAACTAGATGGACTTAAAGTCTTCCTTCAACCTTAAAAAAAAACTATGTTACAATAAAACTAAAAGAGACAAAAAAAAGTTGTGTATATATATATATATATATATATATATATATATATATATATACCGTATATCTACTTACATAATTGCCTTGTGGCCACTCCCATATGGTTGTGACGCTACATACGTCACTTAAGCCGCATATACACCCTGAAGTGGCCACAAAGCAATTATGTGGGATGTAACAATATGGCCACCCACCACCACCACTAGCGCTCCACCCGCCCGCTCCCAGCAGTACACAAGTACTCTCCCTGGCTCAGTCTCCCCCTTCCCGCTCGGTCTCCGCCTCCCTCGCATGTCCCCCTGCACCTTCTGCCTCCGGCTCACCTCTTGGCATCTAGGACCTCTGGTGATGTTGCAGCCACGTGACTGATCCCAAGAATATGACATCATCACAGGTCTGTGACAGCCACAGACATTAATATGGCGTTTGCTGGCGGTAGTGCTGCCTATTACACCGTAATGCCAGTGAAACCCGTGCACACACTCACATCCGCTCACTACACACTCACACTCTCCTTCGCTCACCTCACACTCACCCCCCCCAACACACACTCAACCCGCTCACCTCACACTCACCCCGCTCAGCATACACTCATCCCGCTCAGCACACACTCACCCCGCTCAGCACACACTCAGAACACAGACCCACTCAGCACACACTCAGACCCACTCAGCACACACTCATCCCTGCTCAGCACACACTTACCCCCTCTCAGCACATACTCAGAACACAGACCCACTCAGACCCACGCAGACCCACTCAGCACACACTCACCCCTGCTCAGCATACACTCACACCGCTCACCTCACACTCACCCCCGCTCAGCACACACTCACACTGACCCACTCAGCACAAACTCAGACCCACTCAGCACACACTCACCCCTGCTCAGCATACACTCACCCCACTCACCTCACACTCACCCCCGCTCAGCACACTCACCCCTGCTCAGCATACACTCACCCTCGCTCAGCACACACTCAACCCCACTCAGCACACACTCACACTAAGAACTGAGACCCACTCAGCACACATTCACACTCAGACCCACTTAGCAAACACTCAACCCCGCTCAGCACACACTCACCCTCGCTCAGCACCCACTCACACCTCCAAATGAGAGCCAGCACAGGAGGGGCAGAGAAGGACTTCGGGGGATGATGAAAGTTAGGAGGAAAAAACTGCAGAGGGGGAGAGATGGCCGCTGCCCCCATCACCACAGAGCCCGCCCCCATTGTGATGTCACCACCCACCTGATGCGACAGCATCGGGCTCCCACCTAGTATAAATATAAATAAAATAAAATAAAGAACAGCAAAAACTTAATTATTACTGTTGGGTGCTAAAAAATCCTGTAAAATGCAGTGACAAATGCAAATGCAAAAAGTGTCAAATGCAAAATAATACAAATAGAAAAACAGGCAGCACTCCAAAATAAAGTGAAAAAAGGACTTTTATTCAGCCCTGTGGTGCAACGTTTCGGTGTGTACCACCTTCCTCAAGCTGGTCATATATATACTAGCTGTAGAGCCCAGCATTGCCCGGGCATAGTAACTACTAACTGTTTTTAGTTATAAGCTGAGTGTATGTCTGTGTGTGCATGTATGTATGTCCACTATACAAATCAAATCTGCCCCCCCACACCAACCCCTCAACCCGCCCCCACTCCACCTAAAATTGGCTCTCATTCCCGCTCCTACCCCAAAACTTCCCGTCCCCAAAAACCTGCCACCCCACCCTCCCCAAACCTGCACCCACCAAAAAATGCTGCACCCTTGCCCTTTATAACCTTCACCCTTCCAAACTCGCCCACCTAAAAAAGCCTGCTCCCCAAACCTGCACTTCCCTCAGGCAAAAATGACTAACCCACACCCTCCCCCACAGAAAATAGCCCCCCAAACCTGCCCCCTCCAAAAAACAATGCCCTCCTAAACCAGCACCTTATACATATATACATTATATGTATATTAAAAAAAAAAAAAAAAAAAATATATATATATATATATATATATATATATATATATATATATATATATATATTCACACATAACATAGGTTAAGACTTTAAAGAGACCATGTAAAACACCTGGAGAGTAAAAGGAGATTATGCATGTAATTATGTATTCCACATATAATCAACATTATATATGTATGGGAAGGATTAAAATTTATTTGTGATTTTTTAGGGAATGTAACACAAAAAGATGTGGACATTAGCAGCTAGACCATGAAGTGTAGCTCAGCTATCAAGGGATACATATCTAAGAAGACTGATATAGGAATTGTCAAAAAAGTGTTCTAAAATAGTGATGGGCTAGCCCGCTGATGCTCGGGATCGGCGGACTGGCCCGGACCTTTTTGTAAAGTTCAAGTTCGGGGCCGGACGTAACACAAACTCGAGTCCGAACCCTGAGTTTGAACTTTACAGTTATGGGATGGGGCATGGGCTGTAAAATAAAGCATATAGCTAATAAACATCATCATTTTATTTACCGTGCATCCTTTTGTCTGTCGCATCTATCTCCAAGACCACTCATTAACTTCTGGGGATATTCACTGTACTGGCTAGAACCACTCAGTTCTTGGCAGTGTTTGGTGTGAGGTTAGTCAGGGGTTACCCAAGTTCATGGCTCAGCTATGAACTCGAATGACCTCTTTCACAGCACCCAGCTCAGCCTAAGACTTCTTGTCACTCTGGACAAATGCTTGTCTGTTCAGTGCGATGAAGCAGAGCTGAACCTGTTCTGCCTGTGGATTATGTTGGAGAGGGTATTTTTGGACATACTAGAAGGTATGGGCTGATTGCAGATTACTCGAACATGGAATCACAGATGGCCATTCTGTGTGACAGCATCTGTGATTGGCTGTAGAAGCCAGTGCAGTGAATATCACAGAACATAATGAGCGGCCCAGAAGTAGATGCGGCTGGGACAGCGGGACGGCAACGGGGGTTGTTTTACAGTCCCCAGACCCAAACTAACACGGATTTCCCACTGAAATCTGTGTTCGGGATCTGTGCACAAACATTAGGTTTTCGGTACAGACCCCGAATTTTACAGTTCATGTTCGCCCATCCCTAATCATATCTATAAATCGTGTAAAAATATTATAAAATGATTTTTTTTTAAATTTATATTTCATTTGAAATGGAGATGACTAAATAATTAAATGAATGCGTCTCTATTATTGAAAAAATATATGTTTGTAATTATTTGTATTATATTTCATGAATGGTTATTGATTATGGTTTCTTCAAATTTTTAATATACGGTAATATAAATATGCAAAACTATTTTTCTCTATTTTTTATTAACTTCATTTTGCTTGACAGTCCTGATGTCAGAATGAACATGTGACTTCTTAGCCCCCCTTTTTTTTAAGTCTGTCATTTAAACCCTGGTATGACTTTCTAAATTTCATGTTAGGAAGAAGTCGTAGGCTTTGAAACGCGCTGATAAAATAGACCGCTGTTTCTACAATGCTGCATGATATCATTCTTTCACAGCAGCACAAAAACTGAATTAGTCCTTACCGGTAATTCCTTTTCTTGGAGCCTTCCACGACAGCATTGGAGGATGTCGTCCACGCCCTATTGGGGGACAGGAACACAGAGAGGTTAAAAGCCCCTCCCCTTCCTCAGTACTCCAGTGTTTACCAAGATCACACGTAGCCATGGATTACCTGATACAAACCGGAATCAAACACCAACAAGGGGGGGAACTGATGCTGTCGTGGAAGGCTCCAAGAAAAGGAATTACCGGTAAGGACTAATTCAGTTTTCTCCATTCGCCTTCCACGACAGCATTGGAGGAATACCACCGATACTCCTCAGGGTGGGACTACTGTCTGTAGGACTTTCCTACCAAAGGACAGATCCCGAATGAAGGACAGATCTAACCTATAGAGGCGAGAAAAAGCGAGGAGAGACTACCACGTAGCCGCTCTGCAAATCAGCTCCGATGAAGCTCCAGCCTGCTCCGTCCAGGGAGTAGCAGCAGCCCGAGTTGAAGGAGCCTTCAACCCCACCGGAGGAGCAAGGACCGGAGCGACGTAGACCTCACAGATCACCTTCGTGATCCAGGAAGTGATGGTAGCCTGGGAAGTCTTCTTCCCTGTATTATTCCCAAAAGCCGAACAAACAAAGTTCTGATCTAACCTGCAGGAAGCAGACTCTCGGAGATAGAGGAGGACAGTTCGACGTACATCCAAGGAGTGAAACACGGCCTCAGCCGCATTAGCAGGAGATTGACAAATTGAAGGCAGAACCACATCCTGGGACGATGGAAAGCCGACAACTTTCAGAAAAAAAGATGAATGCAACCGAAGAGTAATGCGAACAACGGACAACATGAGGCACGGAGCCCGGACAGAGTGCGGACACCACGAGGCACGGAGCCCGGACAGAGAGTGCCTGCAGTTCTCCAACTCTGGAGCAGAAGTGATGGCCACCAAAAACGCCACCTTGTGAGAGAGAGACGTAAGGGATGCAGCAGACAAGGGTGCAAAGGGACTTTGAGCAAGCCCTTGGAGAACAAGCATCAAATCCCAGGGAGGGACAGAAGGCCGAATCCGGGGACGCCACCCCCAAGCAGAAGAAAAAACTGCTTGAGCCATGGATGGGAAGCAAGATCCTGGGCAAAAACCGCCCCAAGTGCCGACCTCTGGACTTAAAGAGTGCTCGGCCGAAGCCCCAAATCCAAGCTACGCTGCAAAAATCCAAGAGTTGGGCCACAGTAGGATGATGCATGGTCGGGATGGAAGGAGCACATCAGGACAGGAACCGATTCCAGCCCTCCCGTAAATAGCGTTTGTCACAGGCTTCCTGCTCTGCTGAAGCGTGCGGATCACTGCCTGGGAGAGACCCTTGGTCCTCAGGATCCCGGCCGCAACAGCCAGGCCGCCCGAATGAGCCACTGAGGGCCCGGGTGAAACAGAGGACCCTGGGACAGCAGGTTAAGACTGGGCTAACATAATCGGTCCCTCCAGGCCCAGGTCTCGGATGGCGTCGTACCACGCCAGTTTGGGCCCCAGGGGAGCCACCAGGATAATGTCACCCCCTCCGCCCGAATCCGTTGCAACGTCTTGGGAAGTGGCGGGATTGGGAGGAAATGCATACACCAACCGGAAGTCCCAGGGATGGGCAAAAGCGTCCAGCCCCCGAGGATGGTCCAACCGCATCAGGGAGAAAAAGGTTGGCACCTTTGTATTCGAGCCCGAAGCGAACAGGTCGATCGAAAGGACACCCACCTGTCCGTAAGAGAGCGAAATACTTCCGGATGGAAGCACCATTCTCCTGGGTGGACCTCCGTGCGGCTCAAGAAATCTGCCTGTACATTGGCCATTCTCTTCAGATGTACTGCCAAGGAGGAGAGAAGATGGCATACTGCCCACAAAAAGAACAGTCTTGCCAGCCCCTGCAAGTGTAAGCCACGAGTACCGCATTGGTACCGCAAGAAAGCAACCGTAGTCACATTGTCTGACAGGACCTTGACATGATGACCCGGAGAACATGAGCTGCAGCAAGAAGCGCTTCCTCCCCTGCCAGAAGTTTGAAGACTGGCGACTGACCGAGCGACTCCAAATCCCCTGGAACGGCGTGCGAACTACCATCGTGCCCCAATCGGAACCGCTGGCATCAGTGGGAACGGAGGTCACAGGAAGGTGTCTGGGATTCATCCCCAGGAAAGCGAGGTTACCACCCGCCCCGGGGTCCAAACCCACGAGATTAAGGAATCCTGACGTCTGTCCCAGGAACTCAGTATGTGTTCTTGGAGCAGTCGGGAAGGAGCCTGAGCCCATGTTACTGACTGAATGCAGGCCATCATGGCCCCTAACAGGGACATTGCTTCCCGCAAGGAGAGCGACCTCCCTGCCCGGAAGCAGGTCAGATTCACGCGGCGCAAAAGCTGATATGCTGCAGGAAGGAACGAGGTCTGTCTGGAGGAGGCCAGCAAGACTCCCAAAAATTGACGTCGGGTTGCAAGCACCCGTTCCGATTCCTGAAGATTGGGTACCCATCCCAGGGACTGAAGAATCTCCAATGTGTTGGAGTCCTTTGTGCGCAGAAGCACTGCCGAAGGAGCCACCACCAACATGTCGTCTAAATAGGGAAGCACACATATCCCCTGGGTCTGGATGAATGTGATCGCTTCCCCCATGAGTTTGGTAACCTCTGGGGCCGACGAAATCCCAAAGGGCAGCACATTAAGCCGTGAATGGACCGTCCCGCATGCCCCGGAGATCGTGAATCGCAGAAAGCCCTTGTGGGACGGGTGAATGGGGACATGAGAATACGCGTTCTGGAGGTCCACAACAACCTGGAGTAGCGCCCCTGTCCCTCCTCTCCAGGAGGAATCGGGGACCCCACACCCGAATCCAACAGGTGTCGCAGACCCAACAAGAAAAAACCGTGCGAGAGTCCCCCTGAGGAAGGGAGAGGACTCGAAGACACGGAGGGGCTGGCTCTCGAATTCCAAGCGTTAGACCCTCCCAAATGGTCGAGAGGATCCAAGGGCACAAGGAGATTGCTTGCCACTGTGGCAGAAACCGCAGGAGCCGCCCCGCAATGGGGAAGGCGACCTTGTTTAGGGGCGGCTGGTGATGCCGCTGCTGGGGGAGCAAGATATTACGGGTCTTGTTCCCGTACTGGAATGCCCCGCGACCAGACTTAACCTTCCCTTTAGACTGGGAGGGTTGGCTGCGCTCAGGCCAAAAGGACTGCCTCCGAAAGGGCTCCTGGTCCGGGAGACACCTTTTCCGGTCTGACACCTTTTCCAGGATGTCATCCAATGTCCTTTGCAAGGGGAGGCCACACAGCTGGAGCTTAGACGTGACCTCCCCATTCCACCTTGTAAGCCACACTGCCCTGCGAGCTGTGTTAGCCAACACTGCGCACCTGGCGCCAACGCGGAACGACTCAGCAGAGGCATCGGCCAGGAAGTCCGCAGCACGTCTCAGAAGTGGAATGGAGTCCAAAGCTCCTCCCTGGGAGTACCCTGCAGGATGAATACTCCCAGCTGGGTGAGCCACTTAAAGAGAGACCTGCTCACATGTAGAGGAAATGTACACCGTTAAAGACATAGCTGCCGCCTCCCAGGATTTTTTGAGGACACTCCATTTTACGAACGAGGGGGTCCTTCAACCGGGAGGAATCTTCAAAAGGCAACGCGGTCTTATAGGCTAAGCTTCCCAAATGGAATACTGCCATAGACCTTCATGTTAGAAGTCCCATTGACTTTATAGAGACTTCCATAGAGATTCCCATTGGGTCTCTCATGAGGTCTCTCATCCAGCCCGTGACTGAGGCTCCTGCTGCTTAGCTTCAACAGTGTGTCAAGGGCATGCACAATGGGTTTACAATAGCAGCTGATTGCTACCCTGGCCACCTGGATGTCCACCTTCGGGACCTCCCAGACAAAGTCATCACCCTCCAATCCACTCGGATGGGGTGATCCGCTTAGCCGTCAGGCCTCTGAACATTTAGTCCTGCACAGAAGGGGATTCCACCACCTCTACTCCCATGGTACAATGGACAGTGTCCACCAATGCACCCATGGACTCCGTGGAAAAATAGTAGTGTCCAGATTCTCGTGTCTGGACAGAGGCAACAGCGGCAATATCCTCGCCGTCCTCGAACGCTGAGCTCTGGCCAGCCTCCATGAGATTCACAGAGTCACAATCCTGGAGCTTCCTCTCTTACGGAGGGGAAGGCCCGGACGCTGCAGCAAACCCCCGCAGTGCCGAGATAGAAGCCTGCACCTCTTCCCTAACGGATTGGAGCTCCTCAAGCAAGGATGGGGAGTCCATCCTGACAACCCTGTCAGTCATGGCCGACACCTTGTTGTAGGAAGAGGGAAATTTTGTGCCGCAGCAACATTATTGCTCCCTTTCACAGACGGCCCTTGTCTCCCTATAGACAAAAAGGGAAGAGAAGGGGGTCCCAGTGTGAGTGCAGGGCTTAAATAACTCTACCCCTTGTGACCACCCCCAGAAACACTTACATGAGCTGGGGGAACGCTGGGCTCTGCAGAAGCAGAGGTGGAAGCCTATCACCCTCCATGTGTCAGGGATCAGCCTTACCTGGGTGTAGCTTCCGGCGGGTACTTATCCAGAAGTACCGTGCCCCCAACGAGGAACACCTGTTCCCTCCCTCCTCCTGGTCACCGGCCGCGGGCAGTAGCGCGCGGAAAGTCCTGCTGGGTTCCCTGGAGCCGCGCCCAGCCTGCCACAGCCCTTACAGGAGCCGCCGCCCGAAACCGGAAGTGCCATCCCGGAACCGGAAGTGCCACACCCGAAACCGGAAGTGCCACCCCCGAAACCGGAAGTGCCTCCGCGGCACCTCTGATGCATGCCCCAGGGACCGCAGCTGGAGGAGGGAGACGCCGGAGAGCTGAACAGGCCTCCGGCGTTGCAATACACGGCCTGCTTTGCCCCGTAGGACGCAGGAAGGCCGGATGGTCCCACCACGGGAGCCCCGAGAAGGAGGAGGAGGCCGCCCCCGACGTCCATCCCTGGCCCGGCTGTAAGTACACCCCAATGCTGCCTCTGCCGGCCTGACAGCACTGGAACCTCTCCATGCCCCAAGGGGGACAGGAAGACACTGGAGTACTGAGGAAGGGGAGGGGCTTTTAACCTCTCTGTGTTCCTGTCCCCAATAGGGCGTGGACGACATCCTCCAATGCTGTCGTGGAAGGCGAATGGAGAAAAACAATAATTCATTACCTCCTAGGTTACAGGATGCCGCATTTCCAGCTATTTAGTGTGTTGGCATATACTAAAATGTCAGAGATATGACAACCTTAAAGCAGCTCTGATCCATATGATGCGGAGCTGTAGAAGCATTTAATTGTATAGGAGGGCAGTGAGAACCTCATACTGTGTAGGGGGCTGTAGAGGCATCATAGAGTGTGTGAAAGCATCATAGTGTGTGAGGCGCTGCAGGAGCCATCATACTTTGTGACAGGGGTAGGGACATTATATTGTGTGGGGACATCATACAGTGTGCGTGTGGAGAACTGCAAATGGGAGACCGAAGCACATATAGGATCTTATCTTTTATAGTACACTCTTGTGATGTGGCTAATGTCACTACTCATCTGAAATGGTTGTGTGACACACAAACAGTAGAAAACACATGTAACAGCTGCTGCAGGATCCACAATCAACGTTGCACCGTGGTGAACAAACAAACCCAAAGGATAATTGTGTTAGTGATCCGCGCCAGCGTATGATGAAAAGGACCTCTGTGATGAATCATGCAATGGTGGCTTTATTCATTCTACTCGTTTTGGAGAGTTATCCTTGCTCCTGCAGATGGTTGGTGCCCTGATGAAGGAGCAAGAATAACGCTCCGAAAAGCATAGAATGAAAAAAAGCCACCATTGCGTGATTTATCACCGAGGTACTTTTCATCACTCACACAATTATCCTTTGAGTGTGTGTGAATCGGCTGTGAGGACATTATACTATGTGTGTTTGGCTGTTTGGGTATCAGATGACATTACTACTTTTGAATGCCACTTAGACTCTAATATTAAATGTTATGTTGGGACCTAAGAGGTATTATTAACATATAACTGTGAAATGGGTACACAGGTGGCATAATTACTTTATAAGGGACATTTCTGAGCACAAATACTTTCTAGGAAACTTGTAAGGAGTATGCCCGTTTGCTTCTGCTCCTGAAGACACCAATTGCTTTGTATTACCGTATATTAATGTGAACTGAGGTATAAGTTTATGTATATGATGTAATGTATCATGTGATATCGTAGTGTACATAATGAAAATTCCAAAAGTACATAGCGGGGGATGACATGGCATCACAAACACCTTATTTTTATAACATTTTTATTTTATGTCCCACAAAGTTTATATGTGAGGGTATTTTTTGGCTTGAGGTGATTCATTTTGATATGGATATGAAGGAGTAAGTTTTTTGGTCTGAGGTAATGAGAGCTGCTGGCTTCTGGTTTGATCCAGCTGCAGCACACTCATATTAACTGACAGGTGATTGGTCAACTAGAAAGTGCGGGAAGAATTGGACAGTAAAAAGTGTCCTTCACATCTAACACCTGTCAGTCTCAGCTGTGACTGATGAAGAAACACTATGGATGACCTGATCGCTAAGTTCATGGATTAGGTCCAGGAAGATAGTGGTGAGGATTGGCTCCGAAACTGCATGGCGATCAGTGAGCCAACAGACAAAGATGAAGCAGAAGCGTCTTTTACTAACAAGGCATTGGAGGAGGACCTCACTAGTGAGACTAACGTTGGGGACAATCAAAGTAATGGCCTAAAGAAGAGAAGAAGACGCAAGGAAGCATACTCACCACCAGCTATACCGTCTACGAGATCACCCACAACTTCAATGAAACGTCAACATCCTGCTCTCATGGCCTGGAGTCTTGTGATATCGCTGGAGTCTCAGATAAATTGGAGTCAGCATCGTGAGTTTTGCTGTGGGCTTCATGTGGCGCCCCGCAACGAGTGCGTCACAAGAGGGTATTGCAGCCATAAAAGCAGCCGCAATATTCTCTGACTCAGCAATGATCCGGTTAACATAGAGATCCAACCCTACATGCAACACCTAGAATAGAGGGCCAATCATAGGTCCTAGGGGGTGGAGTAATAGGGTAGTGTAATAGAACACACGATAATCTAGACAGAAGAGAGAATAGTCTAGAACTCGGAGAAGAAGGGTCTAGGACTAGAACTTGGAGAGGAGCGGGGGCTCCGCACCCCGTGCGGGCCCCTGGGCCGTCACCGGTCGGGTGTCAGCACCTGAGGCCTTAACTACCAGGATTGGGCATTATCTACACGGGTTCCCAAAAAGACTCCCGTGCCCACAACTCACAGCCGGTTCACTGATACCGAAGCTGGCAGCAGTTCACCTCTGTCACGCGAACCAGAAGAGTGGAGGAGCAGCTTCAAAGGAGCACCCCACCACAAGCCAACTTCCAGTCGTCTAACCAGCGGTGTACCCACTGAGGGATCCAAGGCTCCCCAAAACATCCAGAACGTACATCATGGATAGGGCATTGAAGCAGCCTCCCCGTACCCGACCTGGTATTCCTGGGCGCCACTGGAGAACAAATTAGTTAGAATGGAGGAACACTGCGGATCTCTAAGGGACACCATCACTGCTGAGTCCACCCGGTCTACTACTCAACCACTGTATGCCATGTACTGCCTGCTGGTTACAGTAAAGACCCGTTGCAGAGACTTTCTGCGTCCGTGCTTCCTTATGAACTGTCCGTCCGCACTAAAAGGTAACCGCAGCTGCCGCACAACATCTTGAGCAGCTCCAGCCTCCGGGGATCACCGCTCAGCCTGTGGGGAGCGTAACATCTTGCTGCTGTCCATCCCCCGGAGGTTCCGCAGCGTCGGTAGCCCTTACCGAATCTACTCATAGGTGGCGTCACGAATAAATTAAAACCCCTTTAATCTGTTCCACTAAGACGTCTTCACTTTTGATCTGCACTACACCGGGCCCCACTACCGGCAGGCGCGGTCCACCCGTGACAAGGAGGAAGGAAGCATCGCCTGTCTAAACCGGAGTCCCGGCCACGGTGAGTCATTCACACGATCATGAAGTGTGAGAGAAGAATAGCGCAGGTCCTGTCAGAGTGGACGATGACTAGGTTGAGGGGTATGAAGGGCCAGCATCAGATACCCACTATCCCCCCCAGGGCAGGAATCAGCTAGACCCACCCCCCAGATAAAGTGTACAGAGACCAACATAAGAGAAGTTGGGCATGCCCAGGCAGATGGGCAGCATGGAGCCAGCATCCGTGCTTCAGGTTTGGAATTCCCCTAAGGCCTCCTTAGGAGAAGAAATGGACTATATGCAACATGATTTGTCTCAGGTAGGCCGTCCCACTTCAGGTAACAGCAGAAGACATCTGTCAGTGAGTTCCAGGCTGATATTGCAGATGACAATATGTATAATCCTCTTTCTGTTACTAAGCAGTTATCTACTAATGTAATACATTCTATTGTATCTAAAATATTACCTGAGTTATTAAGCAATAACGAGATTAGTCCATTACAGAAATCGCAAGAATCAGCTGCTCAAGTAAAAAGTAGCTCCTCAGGAGTGGTCGAATCTTTCTTTAAAGAAGCCCTAACATCCAAAATGTTTCCTCTAGGGTTCTACTTACAATCTTCAGTTAAAAAAAATTGGAAAAGGAGTATGTAGACATATTTTCCTTGCTACCAGGTAATAAGGATTATAGGAAAAGATTAGCGATTAGAGAAGAAGGATGATAAAGACAGCTTTATTAATGACAAAATAACTATCTGCAAGTCGTTTCCGAATTGGATTCAGGCACTTTCCATACATACCGCTATGCTGGGTGAGAAAGAACCTAGTCTATATAGCAGACTCTTTAAGCAACTGGACATTATATTGGAGGCGTACTTAAATTTCAGGGCACTTGCCTGATTACGGTAAGTTATGATCAGTCCCTCTGCCAGAAAATGGCGGTCTGCCCTTCTTTGTCTTAGGGTGTGAAGGACGTGGGACTTTGGCTTAACCTGATGCTTCCACAACTAAATGCTTTGCCAAATCAATTTAGAGAACAGGTCCCAAGAAATGGTGTATGCTTCACATTTAATGTGTCCTCGTGTAGGTGGCATATTAATTGGCATTTTCAAAACAAGTGCTCATTTTGCAGGGTGAGCTCACAAGGTCGTGAAATGGGAAAAAAAAATGGGGCAGCATAATCAGTACTTGTCTAGTGCAAGGGAACATTCATTTAAAATCTCTGATACCAGTGACCTTGGAAAGTAAGCACCCATAGCGAAAGCCCCATTAATAACTAAAGGTTTTTCTATAGGGTTTTATTGTGCCAACATATAAGGGGCAAGGTTTCTATATTGTGAACAACTTGTTTTTCATTAGACAACATGAAGAATTGGTAAGAGATCACATTTAAAATAGCTGTCACTTTATAGGACAGCAGGCCCTTTCTCTATTTTGCCTTTTGTTAATTTTAGGATCTTGCCCTTGGGTGTGGTTCTAAAGAAAGATGCAAATTAATTTACGGTAATACATCATCACTCTTACCCTAAAGGGGGTTCATTAAATGACAAAGTGGACAATTCCATAGCATCAGTTAGGCTGCCTTCACATTAGCGTTTGTGTCTGCATGCTGATGGCATGCAGACACAAACGCTGTCAAAAGCAGTGTGTAAATGATGTGTCCGCAGCGGATAATGTCCGCCTGCGGACACATCACTAGGGAGCCCAGCAGCCAATTGGCGCTGTCCGGGGGCGGGCCGGAGGAGGAGTTCAGCGCCGGAGATCTCCTCCTCCCGGCCGCCGGTAAGCACCGGGACCTGTCGGCGGGGAGAACAGCTGATCTGACAGCTGTTTGAATCTTCCCGCGCCGACACCGAGAGGAGATGTCGGCGCGGGAAGATTCAAACAGCTGTCAAATCAGCTGTACTCCCCGCCGACAGGTCCTGGTGCTTACCGGCGGCGGGGAGGAGGAGGACAGCAGTGGCTCAGCTGATCTCCCGGTGGCCGTCGGTGAGCTCCTGTGACATCACCGGCGGCCACCGGGAGATTTTTCAATGGGTCCGCAGCGTTCTCCTGCGCTGTCAAGCGCCGAACACTGCGGACCCATTGAAGACAATGCATTTTTTGTGCGCTTGGGGACGCTTGCCGATTTTTCAAGCTCCCCGAGCGCACAAAAAATGCAACATGCTGCGTCCCGGGTGCGGATGCTGGACACCGGAAGGAGCAGATATCGTCCGCATCCGCACCCGAACGCAGCAAACGCAGGCACTATGCGTTCCTATGTTAAACATAGGAACCGCAGTGCGCATGCGTTTGACTGCGTATGGGAACGCAGCATACGCTGCTTTCCCATACGCAAATGTGAAGGCACCCTAAGTTATACATCGTTTGATGTAGCAGTTAGTCTGTGGAAAAAGTTTGGTAAAAATGCTTTGCCTGCAAATTCAGACATCAAATCGGCGTTCAGACTTTCACCAGTTAATCCTGCAGGTTTCAACTCTAAGTTTTTTATTTTGAGAATAATTATTATTTTGATAAATGCCTCCCAATCGGCTTCTGCATTTCCTGTTTTTACTTTTAGGTCTTTTCCAAGTTCTTGCAATGGGCAACACAGGAAGAGGCTTATACCAGGTAAAGCATTTTTAGATGACTTTTTATAATTGCTTTAGGTTACATAATGGGTTTATTAATGGGTGTATTATTTTAATGAATTTTTTTCAGAGTTCTTTTGCGGAGAGAAAAAACAGTGCGGTATATCTTGCAATAGTTTAGCGTTCTTAGGTATAACAATAGATTCAACTTAGATGGAGCTGAAACTGTCAAGTGAGAAAGTGACTATATTGTTACAATGCAATCTAAGGGTACGGACACACATGCGAGTGAAAAAATGGTCCGATTCATGGATCTGAGAGTCGGACGAGTGTCATCTGACTTTTGGTTAAGTGTGGCTTGCGAGTACTGTCTGAGTGCAATCTGTTGTTTCTCAGCAGCTATTTACAGTATAATCATGTACAGGAACATTTTGAACAGTTGTCTGAGCTACAGAATGAGAATGTATCAATTAAAACTCGAATGGTCTGAGTGTGGTCCGAGTGGGGTACTCCTTTTTTGTCAGACCCATAGACTTGCATTGGTCAGTCTTGTCAGTGACTCACATAGAATCGCAACATGTTGCGATTGACTCGCAATCCGAGAATCGGATGCGGAAAATGTGTGGGAGACTCGGAAATGTGCTCTCGGACATTAGTTAACATTGGTCCGAGAGCAATGCGATTTTTCCGCACAGTACAGTCGGACAAGTTTCACTGATGTGTGTCCGAGCCCTAAAGAGAAGGCTACACTTAGAGACTTTCAATCTTTGCTAGGTAGCTTGAACTTTGCGTCATGAATAATACCGATTGGAGGAGTATTTTCTACGAGGGATACGAGGTGTTACTTTGGCTAAAGCTCATATTAGTGTCCTGAAGCAGGGCCTATGCATTTTTTTTTTTTACAGTTTTTAAAATCTTTTAAAGGTATTTGTTGTGTTCAGGAGGAGTTTGTGTGATGCCTTCAGATCGGTTAATGCTTTTTTATGGATTTTGTTTGCGATATAGGTTATGGCGTGGTTTTTAAGTTGCAATAGTCAGCGGAAAGTTGGCTAGATTTTTGGAAAGGGAGAAAGTAATGAGGAACATGGTTTTGATAAGATTATTTCCAATGCTAGTGTCAATGACCATTTGGGGTAGTAGTCTATCTAATATATGGATCATATTACAATCAGATAATTTAGATTTAATTTTTTTGGATTAAGATGTTATCATTAAAATGTAGCCTGGTGGGTAATGGTTTATGAAAACTAGTTGTATTATGTCTTTTTTTTAATATATGGCTAAAAGCCTCTTATGTTTTATTAAGAAGTAATATTCTAGTAGATTCTCTCTCCCAACAGCAACAGACGAAATTTCACCAGTGCTTTCCAGGTGCAGATCGGGAAGGAATACCTTATCCGCTTTCCTATGGAATGTGATTTTGAATTAATACCGGATCTTATTAAAAACTCTTAATTGTGTCTTTTTTGTAAACTTTACAGATTATATGAGTCATAGTTGAAGACATTATGGTGGTCAGGGCCAGATGGAAATGATGGGAAAAGTGAACAACTTCATCACATTTAAACCATGTAATATACTGTATTTTTTAAAATGTTCTTCAGGACTGGTATCAGTCACTGTATTGTGGTAATATATATGGGGATATCTATTTTATTTTCTAGTAAAAGTATTGTCATCTGCTAAAGTTCCCCTTTGCCACTATGATTTAAGGGAGCCACAATAGTGGTAAACATGGTTACCTTGATTAAGTGCCCACTCAGATGTGTTCGCCCTGTCTGCTGAACTGTCAGCTACGCCGGAGTACCATATACATTGGGAGTGGTGAGAACATTCAAATGCATGTAACATTTTCATTTTATTATGTGGGGCAGTACGTTAGTTGTACATCAAAAACGAAATAAAATAAATGTAACTTACCGTTATGGTACCTTTTCCAGTTCCTCTCACCTCAATATTAAGATTTTTATTTGCTGGAATCTGAGAGAAGTTAAGTATTGTTTATAAAACACAATAATATTTTATCTTGTATACATTGCCAAAGATCTTTGAAATATACACAATACACTTAAACCAGCAGATGTCACTATGAATTTCAGCCACAGGAAAGAGTGGATGTGTGGTATTGGGCCAAAACCACATTTAGCAATGAGTAGAGATGAGCGATGTTCGATTTGACTTGTTCACCAATCTCAAATTCGAGCTGTGTTTGGCGGTGTTCGAGTCATTCGCTGAATTAGAACAATTTGCTTGAAATTCAGCAGTTCTAGTATATGTTCGATAACGCTTCGATCCACAAAAGCTTAATCTTCCTAACCCTAAACCTAGCCCTAATACTGCAAATGAATGTTAATATCCAGTTTGTGTGTATAGTGTGCAGGGGGGGCTTGTATCAGAGCTGCAGCAATAAGGTCGCTCTTTTTTTCTTTTTCTCCTAAAGCATGTACAGTGGGGCGGTTCAGGCTGCTAGCCAATCACAATGCCACACTGCAAAGTGCATTTTTTCACACAACTAATGTCATCATTGGCTGTGTTAGATGGCACCGCTGCTGCTGCTGTGTGCGCATGCTAAACAGTGCAAACTCTAAATTGTGTTCTCTCAGTCAGCTAGTAAGCAAATACAAAGTTAGATAGATAGGTTTAGAGAGTAGGGACTGGAGGGAGGGTGCGAATCTTAGTAATATCTGCCCTTTTTAGGGCTGCTCCATAGGAGTAGCAGATTAAGGATAGGGACTAGGGACTAGCAGTCTATCAGCCCTTTTCAGGGCTACTTCACAGAAGCAGGGACTAGTTTTAATTGCTGCCCTTTTGAGGGCTAGGTTAGAGCTGTCTCTATTAGTTTTTGCCAGGCAGGTGTGTGTCAGGTGTGTGCCAGTGCTGTGCAAGTCTTTCTCACAGCATCTGGCCACAGTAATATAGCTCTTTGAATCCATTAGGGCAGGTAGTGTAGCACTGCTGTGAAGAAAGCTACACCACCTCTCTTAATTAGGCATTTTTTTTTTGCTGCAACTAGTCCAGGCACTTTGTTCGGGCTAGTAGCAGATTAGCAGTGTCCACAATGGTGTAGCCCACTTGTGAAAAAGCTACATCGCCTGTGTAGTTCATTCTACTGATTTTTAACTGCACCTAGCAAACCTGTCAGTTTTTGCCTAAAAGCAGTGTCCACAAAAAACTGTAGTGTAGGCCACGTGTAATACAACTAAGTACACCTTGAGAGTTAGTTCATTCTACTAATTTTTAACTGCACCTAGCAAACCTGTCAGTTTTTGCCTAAAAGCAGTGTCCACAAAAACATTACTGTAGGCCACGTGTAATACAACCAAGTACACCTTCAGTGTAGTTCATTCTACTAATTTTTTACTGCACCTTGCCCAGGTCTCACTTCGGGTCAAGTAGCAGTGTTGGTTCAGTCACCACTGCTTGATTTACATCAAACTTTGTCTTGGCCAATAACTGCACAGTTCCCAATTTTGTAACATGCAAAATGAGTGGCAAAAGGCCTGCTGATGGTGGAAAGGGGAGTAGGAGTGGTGGAAAGGGCAAAAAACTTTGTGTCCGTGAGGTAGATGTTAAAGCTACATTACCATCAGCTAAAGAAAGACAATCTTCCAGCCAAAGTAAGATGTCTACTTCTGTATATGGACAATTGGATATAATCCCTTTCTTGCGGACACGATCATCGATACCACTCGTAATGAGGCACAAAAACAGCAGGTGCTTGCATGGATCGCAAGTACTTCATCAAGTGGCCTCACCACCTCAACTTTTACATCACAAACCCTCCAGTCATCTGAGGTGTTAGCCCAATCGCACTTTCATTCCTCCCAGCTCCTAAGTCTCCAGCCGCCCTACTGAGTCTGGGGTAACAGACATGGTTGAGTCTGCAGAGCTGTTCAGTCACACAATAGCCTGGAATTAGATGTCTGCTCCAAAGCTGCATTGAGTCCAGATGAGGAAATGATCTGCCCTGATGCCCAGAAGCTTTGTGAGTCAGATCCAGGCCAGGCCCCAAAGGAAGAAGGTTCTGACCTTCGTGTAGACCCTCATTCCCTACCATGGGCACAAGGAGGATGATGCTGATGAGACTCAGATACCGGATTTGATTCAAAGATCAAGTTTTCGGTCAAGGCAGGAAGCGGTTGTCTCTGAGGACGAGGGGTGTAAGAGCACAGAGGATGATAAAGAGGTTGGCGATCCCACTTACTGTCTGTCAACCCACAGTCATCCAGTCGATGAGGTCAGCAGAGGTGGGGGATGAGGATGCCACTGACGATGAGGTTAGGTTGTGCCTTCCTGGACATAGACGGAGTACTGGAAGCATGTCAACAACTGCATCCGCAGCCACAACTCTGCCTCTGAGCAGATGTTGTGATGGCTCTGCAGCTCGCATGGGCTCTAAGCCTTGAATAGCCTGGGCGTTTTTAGACATTGCCAAGTGCATCGTGAGCAGAGTGCCAGTGCTGTGGGCAGAGTGGTCAGTGCAGTGCCGTGGGCAGAGTGGTCAGCGCAGTGCCGTGGGCAGAGTGGTCAGCGCAGTGCCGTGGGCAGAGTGGTCAGCGCAGTGCCGTGGGCAGAGTGGTCAGTGCAGTGCCGTGGGCAGAGTGGTCAGCGCAGTGCAGTGGCAGAGTGGTCAGTGCAGTGCGAGGCAGAGTGGTCAACACAGCGCCGTGGGCAGAGTGTCATCGCAGCACCGTGGCAGAGTGGCAGCGCAGTGCCGTGGGCAGAGTGGTCAGTGCAGTGCCATAGGCAGAGTGGTCAGCGCAGTGCCGTGGGCAGAGTGGTCACCGCAGCGCCGTGGGCAGAGTGGTCACCGCAGCGCCGTGGGTAGAGTGGTCAGTGCAGTGCCGAGGGCAGAGTGGTCAGCGTAGTGCCGTGGGCAGAGTGGTCAGTGTACACACACACACACATACACACACATACACACGCTCCGCTATACTTACCACCAACCCTGCGTCTTCCCTGCCGCCTAGATCCTCAGTCGACATGTCGCCAGCCCGGACGACTAGATCCCATATGGCGTCCGGGAAGTCTCGTGAGACTTACCGGACGCCATCTTGGACAAAGTATGTCGCCGGCCCGGACATACTTACTACCGACCCTGCGTCTTCCAATGAAAGCGCCGGGCTCCTCAGAGCAGCGCGCATACTATAGCTATGGTAGCTATAGTATGTGCGCTGTCCGAGGTTCTGAAGCCATTTACAGTAGATCTATGGGCAGCGCTGCCCATAGATCTTACTGTATAAGGCTTCAGGATCTTGGACAGCGCACATACTATAGCAATAGCTATAGTATGCGCGTTGCTCTCTGAGAAGCCAGGCACTTTCATTGATAAAACTGTACAATAGCTGACAGGAGTCAGCTACTGTACATAACTAATTCAAGCATTATATACCTACCTGAGTGGGTGGAAGGTCTTTAGGGGGAGTGTGCACCCCCTAGAGACATTATAGAAACATTTATTAATAAAATTAACAGTTTACACACTGCACAGAACACTTTGCTTATCCCAGAGCAGGGATAGCAAGTATATGCGGGAACCGCATTGCTCAGAATTACACATCCTGAACAATCCGGTTCCTGCATTGCAGATAACAGAACCGCTCTGAAAACTGCAGCCTGCATGATTTTTCATGCAGGCTGGAGAGCCGAGGACAGAAACCGGATTGCTTGTGAAGCAATCCGGTTTTTATCATAGGCTCCTATGAGGAGCGTTTCACTGATCAGGTTTAAAAAAAAAAAAACGGATGTGTGAACCTAGCCTGAGACATATGTGTAGTGTGTGCAGTCTGAGATATTTCTATGTGATTATACGAACACTAGATGGTGTCCCGATTCTAACACATCGAGTATTCTAGAGTATGTATGTAGTTTATTTATGAAGATTTAAGAATATTGCAATGAGGGATCAGTAAGGTACCGTTACACTTTGGCGACGCGATATGACCTGGTAGGGATCGCTGGAGCGTCACTACGTGGTTGCTGCTGAGATGTCAAACTGTCAGATCTCACCAGTGATGCAGCAACAATATGGTGGTCGTTGGGACCCTGTCACTCTAGGGCGTAGTATTGAGGTCATTGGAAAATGTCCCCGTGAAACACACCGATTCATGCGCGGTCCCAACGGTCAAAAAATGGTCCAGGCCATTCTGACACGATCAGCGATCTCACAACAGCGACCTGGTCGCTGCTGCGTGTCACACTGAGTGAGCTCGCTAGCGCCGGTGGGGTACTTCCGTTGCGCCGGTCATCTCCAGGCTGCATTGCCGCTGACCTCCGTGCGGCAGGAGATGACCCTCGGCTACCGTCGGTGGTGTCGGTAGCGGTGGCGTGCGTGGTTCAAATCCCGCACCAATTCACGGCCGGACTGCACCTGTCGCTGATTGGTTATGGCCGGCCGGGCGCCACCAATCAGTAACGTGGGATTTCCGTTACAGACAGAATTAGACGAGTATATAGTTGATTTGATCATTTGCGCAGCAGATTACATGTATGCACAAAAACCAATGTTCATATAATAGATATCTCTTACAGATAGCACACAGTACATGACAAAACACCTCCTCCCTCCCAGCACAGAGCACTTAGGAGACAGAACACCAGCTTGGATAGGCGTGGATATTTAAATAACACTTATACAGCCGGACTATTCGACTGTGAAAGTAATGGAGAGGACAAGTGCACAGCTGCCTACAGGGTGTGAAAATGCTTAAAGCATGAAAACTAGAAAGTGTACAATTTAGATTTTACATGTTTTTAAAGGGTCTTCCCAGGCCCTATTCTAGGGTAACATTAGTACCATACTGAAATTAACTGGCGAGTCCCTTAAATTAACTTTATATCAGTTTTCACCTTCATTATTCAGTTGGACATGACCTCCTTTCAGCACTGTAGTTGGAAGCTATAACTAATTTATACCATAGCTGCTTTTCCCTTCTATTTCTACTGTCATTATGATATTACTTTTTTTTTGTTTTTAGTGTGCCAGTATGTGCCAAAAAACAATAATATGTATACTTTCTGAAAGTATATTAAATATATAATAAAAGATCTATCACTTACCTTACTTGTCCTTTCTAAGTACATATCAGCACTTTGGATATTATATGTAATTGGTCTTTCTTTTCCTTCTACAACAAGTTGGACATCTAAATGTACAGCTTCAGGAGCACTGGTATCCATTTGATATTGTGCCAGGGCTTGAAGAGCAATTACAGTAGCCTTAAATGTAAAGTTTGAATTTGTATATGAAATAAAGCACAACATAACTTTATTTACTTCTGTAAAAGGTAAAACTAATTATACTTATTTATTCACTTATGTAGCACTATTAAACGAAAACTGTCAGGTCAAAAATCCATGTGTAACGACCGTCATTTTCTAATTCCTTTCTCCAAGCTCTTTCTATTTATGTATTTCTTTTCTTTTATTTATATTTCCCTATCTTCTGTAAACTTCAAATAAAGAGATTCATTCCATCTGTCACTCATAGTGAATGATCCACTTAGTTCCCAGCTGTCCACTCCCCGCAGCATGAATATGCATGTCACATATTCACATCACATTACTGCACAGGACATCAGTGGGGGGGCTGTATCCTCCTCTCTGCTCTCTGTGTTTGCAGCAACAAAAGAGGTCAAATACAAAAAAACTGTCACAGCAGGGATACCTGCTTAGACAAAGAAATGGAGTCAAGATAAGGCAGACCTGTAATAGCTCCCTCCTTGTCTTCAACAGAACAGAAGCTACTGAAACCTGACACTGCACTGTTAGCAACGGGATGAGAGAGCTACTGAAAGGGAGTGCATATTTACATGACAGTTTACACAGCAGCCAGACTATTCCTGTTTGGTTATAATGGAGAGGACTAATCCAGGAGCTCCCTGCAGGTCTGACAATGCTGATAACATGGAAACTACAAACGGTTCAATAATGATTTTACATGTTTTTAAAAGGTCTGCCTAGGCCCTATTCAATGGTAATATTGGTATCCAATATTATATACTAATACTAGTATTAGTATACTAATATTAGACTTAAAGCCACAATGCTCCTCTGGGAAATATGCAAATTGTCACTTCAATGAAGAAGTGGACGAACTCTATGTCGACTATGACTTTGAGGATTGCTACCTAAAGGTGGCGCTAGAGTTCATCCACTTCTTCATTGAAGTGACAATTTGCATATTTCCCAGAGGAGCATTGCGGCTTTAAGTCTCCTTATCAACTTATCTGTCTCCTTGTGGCTGCAGGCAAACTCCTTTCCATAAGATAGATAGCTAATTCCCCAGACCTCATCTTAGCCTCTCATACAGCCAGATCAGAATATCCCACACTCTACACTGATGAGGGGCAGTTACCCCAAAATGCAGCGTCTGTAGTCAGGGGCTCTGATCTGACACAAATCCTTGGTCATATTGAAAGGCTTGTTAAAGAGTTGACTTTGAGGATTGCTACCTAAAGGTGGCTCTAGAGTTCAACCACTTCTTCATTGAAGTGACAATTTGCACATTTCCCAGTGGAGCATTGTGGCTTTAAGTCTTCTTATCAACTTATCTGTCTCCTTGTGGTTTCAGGCAAACACCTCTCCCATAAGGCAGATAGCTAGTTCCCCAGATTATATATGTATATATATATTTATATACATTATAAATATTATATATATATATATATATATATATATATTAAGAGCAAGGTCCTCACTCAAAACCAAAACTGACACCTATAGATCCAATTGTCTATTGCTCATATCAGTTTTACATAACATAGTCTTAAACATTATAAACTACGGCACTTTTCCTACCAGTCCTATGAGCTCCAGGAAGGAGCCTTGTTGATGATAACAGCTGCAGCAGAGGAAAAAGAGGGGGTACTGGCGGCTGCTGCCATCAGCCAGCACCAATCCCATCACAGCCTCACCAATCTCTTACTCTGAGGTACAAGAAGAGTCATAGTGTGCAGATTTTGAAGGAGAATGTGGTGCATCCACAGTCTCATCGGAAGGAAGGGGGGTTGTGAGGACAGGGGTCAATTAATCTGGTTAGAATGGCTCCTTTGCAAGAGAGGTATAATCAAGAACAGCTTTTCACTGCTCTGCTAATCTGCACCCATAAAGCGCACTCCTAACCCCTGCTGTGCTCTTTTGCTAGGTGTTGGAGACTGATACCTGTGCAGCAGAGGTGGGACTGTCATTGGCATATATCCAGCACAGATGTCAGTTAGACTCCAGCACCTAGCCTGAGCATAGCAGGAGGAGGGTGTTTGCTGCTATAGATTCAGATCTGCTCACCAGTGATTATTTGTCCTAGGGTGGGAGATGGAGGACTTCCATCTGTTGTCAGTTTCAGCCCTGCAGCAAGGACCACCAGGGAGATTCACAGATTTCCAGTTGGACAGTCCTAGCCTGCCACCAATACCTCTCTATATGAGCACTGAACTGCATAAACTCTTAAAGAGCCAGTAGATACCAACTTACACCCTGCCTTCACCTATAACTGAGAAATAGGGTTGCTAATGTTCTACTCACTATGAAGGTGTGTTATTTTGATCATTACACTTGGATTTGTCTTGGACTGTAATTTGAGGCCTCCACTGATCCATATGTCTGCTAGCAGAAGCAGACCATTCATTGGTGCAACCTGTGCAGCTGTACATAGACCAAAGGTAAGGGGGCCAACTACAACCTCTATAACAGGTGTAATTGTGCATTATGATAAGCCATTGAACTGCAAAGGGCCTGTATATTGTTCTTTCACAGTCCTCATCTCCTGTCCGTGCCCACTCCTGTAGGTTAGCATATAGATTGCACCACAATGCTACAATTACAGGGATTCCCTTGGTTAAAATATAAAACCCTTTAGACACCCTTTTTTGATTCAGCCAAATCAAATTGTGACATGGAAGGTTTATGACTCTGCTGATACAATTTCTAGATCACAATAATCTAAGTTTTAAAAAAGCAGGGAAATGAAAGCTTGTTGTATTACATTACCTGGGTCGACCTGTATCCTCCGCCAAAATCTCTTTGTTTCACCAACCATTCTGCAATTTTATGGGCTTCTTCAAATTTTCTGAGCTTTAACTTTTGAAGAAGGGCATAGCCAGTGGCTTCCACAGTAAATAAAGAATTCATCAAATGGTCAACTGGCCAGTGAGTCTTATCTTCAGAAAGAGAAAGATCATCAATCACACTGGCACACAGAAATGCAAAAAAGGCAGAAACTAAGAGAAATCACCATCATCATGTTTAGTATTGATCACATATATAATGTTAGATTGAAAACTAGAACTATATTTATCAACAGAATATTAAAATATAAACACAAAACTGACAATAAAAGGCTTACTTACCTTCACTTCCAAAAAAATCAATATCATCTGAGTGTTCAGTGTTTCCTACTAAAGAAAGAGCATACGAGGTTATAACTACACTATATGTGTGTTGTAAATTTGGAAGTTCGGCTGCCAGATATTTTTCAGCTTTTTTTAAAGCCTCTTTAATTTCCTAGAAAAAAAAATCAAAAACATTTTTTGTGTAGTAAAAAAATTTTTTTAAAAAGCATTTATCCATATAACACGTTTGAGGATCATATCACAATGCTCGGACTGGTCAGCAGCTCTCCTGACCCAAGTGTTGACAATTGCATAAAAATACATGGTGTCACACTCAGGTCAGGAGAGCTGGTACTCAGTCAGAGCATTTGATGTGAACCTCACACAAGTTATACGGCCATTTGTGGCACCCCAGAGTCTGGTTGCCACGAGGGCATTGCCTCCCTCGGGGGGCCATGCTGCGCTTGGAAGCAAGGAAAGGTATCCACAGCAGGTAAGCCCACCACTCACAACAACCTTTCCAACTTCAGGCCACAAGGGAGAGCTCTGAAACCCGAGTCCAAGGGGAGGTCCCCTCATATAAATTCTGGTCCGGGGGCGAAGTTAGGCAGTTCAGTTCCTAGGAGAACTATGAAGAGGTTCCCGTGGACTAGAGCAGCGTAAGGCTTGTCCCGGGATGGAGACTAGCCAGCATGAGAGACCCATAGGAGAGGGTCTGAGGAAGTGGAAAAGAAGGTCTGGCAAGTGAAGCCGTTTGCCAGGCTCACCCCAGTGCAGAAGCCAAGATCGGACACTGGAGTCCGAGGCTGTGAGGGACTTTAGGCCCACCAGCCAATAACGGAAGGTGGGAGATTCCAAGTCTCTCGTCCACCACGAAGCTCAGGAGGCACAGTGGCACTAGAGAGCTCAGGGAGAGCAGCCAGAGGAGTGTACTCCAGAGGCGGCTCGAGTTGCCTGCCATACGGGCAAGAGACTGTATGCAGGAGGAGAAAGGGTCCCAGCTCAGTAGAGGCAGCCAGGACCCAACAAAAGTAGTGCAACAGGGAGGCCTCAGAACTCACCGGGTGAGGAGAATCCCAACTTGCTTCCAAGCACCCGGACTGCTAACATCTCTTGTGGATGGTACCCTGGATGAACCTGCTACTACTACCAGTAAAGGTAATGGAAACTTCAACCCTTGTATCTGTCGGTTATTCGCGCCCTCAGTCCTGCACCCTCAATGTCCTACCACCGCCATAGACTTTCCCGTTTGCCCTGGGGACCCGCTCCACCTGTGGGGAGCAAAAAAAACCATTGCTGCACTGCCATCATCCCCAGAGATCCCATACAGCAGCTGCAGCCACTAATAGCCTCATACCGCGGGTGGCGTCACGACCACCATCCCTAAACATTACCAGAAACCTCTTTCAAACCCGACCGCCAGGGCCACGAGACCGGGCCTCAACTCCCATGACTTACCAGCTAGCAGCAGAAGCAACAGGCCCTATCTCGAGTAAACCCCCACGGTAAATGTATTTTAACTTAAAGTAACAGTTCTGGATGATCTTTTCTAAGGACTGAACATAGTACCACTTCACTTAATTTCTTCTTCAATTTTATGAATGATTGACAACTGGCAGCCACCATTTGGGTCTTATCATTACATGCTTTGACACTGCCCTGTTAGTGATGACAATTTCAGACTAAGTAGAGACACACCAATTTGACAAAAATAATAAGACTAAGACCATGTGCACATGTTTAGTATTTAGTGAGCATTTTAACTCAGCTTTTCTAAGTCCAATTTAGGAGTAGATAAAAATCCAGAAGTATTGCACGTTTTTCTATTATACTTTTCCTCTGATTGTTCCACTTCTGGCCTTGGCTTACAAATAATGATGTAAAAAAACTCACCAAATATTCAACATTTCATGTGGTAAAGACTGCTTTTACATGTCCATGTGAAATACCAAGTGATGGGTGTGCAAACATGGCGCCCACTGGCGGTACTGGCAATTTGCGCAGTACCACCAGCAGTGTTGAAGCTGCCCGCAACATCAACACCCAAAACTGCCTCCAGCTGAAACCGCATCCGCCATGCCCTGTACAGGGTACAGGGGGAGAGTGCACAGGGGAAAAGACAGCTCAACAGAGAGAGAGCACATGAGGGTAGAAGATAGTACACAGCACACATGAGGGGAAAGCGCACATGGGGGAGGTGAGTTAAAGGAGTGCATGGAGTTGAGAAGACAACACAGGGGAGAGAGGATCATAGATGGGGAGAGAGCACAAGGGAAAAAGACAGCAGCTATCCTCAGCGACACACTGCATACCCCCATAGTCACGTCACCACCTAGCCAATGTAATAGCTTCAGGCCCCCATCTAGTTTGTTCATAATTATCTAGTCAGAATAAGTGATGATCAGCACAACACAGAGCACTAGGACATGCTACAGAATTGTTATAGTATGGGGAATACATTTATTTACTAAAACACATATAAAGAAAAATGACAGGAATGAGACTTGGTCATACATTTAGAAGGATTTATGGGACTTTGGAAATAATTTTTTAGTTTACGTTTGGGATTACATGCTATACACCAGTTGCAGAATTCATTACACCTTTGTACTTTATAATAACATAAAAGTCACAGGCAATGTATGTGTAACCTGTACTTACCAAATGATCACATGTGTTTTGTAACTCAGCTAACGCAATAAGTACAAATGCTGTAAGTGAGGACTCGGACTCTGTATATCCACCCTAGAAAGACAAATATATAACGTGCTTTTTGTAAAAGTGTATTACTGATAGAGGGTTATCCAGCTTGAAAATAGTTGTTTTAAACGTGAAAAATAAGATACTACAAAGCTGTTTGTTGCAGTCCACTTTTCACTTTAATTTAGTAACAGGAGAGGGTTCCCGTGTAGGTATGCTACCCATACTGTCTATAATGGGGACAGCTCCCTTCTCGGTTCTCAGCTAATTCACGGACAAAGAAGTGAGCTGTAGAGCTGAGCACATATATTCACGCAACCCCAATCCACGGAACTAGACATCATCCTCTGAATGACGACTGATTTTCCTTCACATATCTGGAATAACAGGCTCAATTTTGAATTACCTGGACTGCGTCTGAAGTAGTGATGGCTGAACCCGCCGATGTTTGGGTTCAGCGAACTAGCTCTGACTTTTTTAAAGTTCGGGTTCGGGGCTGAAAGTGGCTCAAACTTGAAGTCGGCCATTTTGGATCCAACTTTATTTTTTTCAATGGTAAGAGGGTCAAGTGACACTTCAAACTTATTGAGAATTTCATAAGAAAAACAATGGAGTCCTTGGTTTTAACGTAACTTTATTCTTTCATGAGTTATTTACAAGTTTATGACCACTTATAAAATGTGTTCAAAGTGCTGCCCATTGTGTTGGATTGTCAATGCAACCCTCTTCTCCCACTCTAGACACTGAAGAAATGCTAGCACAGGCTTCAAGTATCTGTTGTTTCAGGTGCTGCACATCTCGTATCTTCACAGCATAGATTCAGATATCCAGTGGCATTTAGGTTTCCATTGATGAAGAATGGCCCCACTATCTTTATACTCCATATACCACACCATACCATCAATTTTTGTGTTCCAACAGTCTTGGAAGGATCTATCCACTGTGGGTTAGTGTCAGACCAATAGCGGTGGTTTTGTTTGTTAACTTTACCATTCACAAAAAAGTTTGCCTCATCACTCATCTGAAGGCAATTGTCTATGCTGTGAAGATACGAGATGTGCAGCATCTGAAACAACGGATACTGGCAGCCTGTGCTAGCATTTCTTCTGCAGTCTTGCTATCAATGTGTCAAGAGTGGGAGAAGAGGGGTGGGAGCATTGACAATCCAACACAATGGGCAGCACTTTGAACACATTTTATAGGTGGTCATAAACTCATGAAAGAATAAAGTTACATTAAAACAAAGCACACCATTGTTTTTCTTATGAAATTCTCAATAGGTTTGGTGAAAGTCGACTTGGGTAGTGCAAAATCTAAAAGTACCCAAAGGTTCTTGAGCACTAGTAAGCTCGGTAACTTTCATTGCCTGGGAAAGCCATTTTTCCCATCCAAAAACGGGCAAATTGTATCCCATACGGAATTTTTTTACATGTAGTTTGTCATTTGTGGTATATTTGATTAAATGTCCTTGCGGTCTCGAATATGTTGGGGGAAACCACCCAGCATATCCGAAACCGCATTAGTAAGCATAAGTCTACTATAAGGTGCCACAACACTTTACTGTCGATCCCCTTTCATTTTATCTCTAGGGGGCATAATATCTCCCAGTTGACATTTCAGATAATAGATCATGTGCCCTTATTGCGCTGTGGCGGTGATCGTCTATGTAAACTAAAAAAGCGTGAGGCATATTGGATACACCAGCTGCAGACTCTAGAACCGTATGGCCTAACTCGGGAGTACGAGGTTATATACTGATGTGTATAATTCTTTGTAGAGACTATGATTGGTTAAAAGATTTGTGGATGTTATTAAGTGTTGTGGATGATATCTTTATAGTGGGGTCATTCCATGTCAAGTGAACCAATGATTATTACCTCTATATTTTTAATTCTTTTGAGATTTTGTTATTTGATAATAGCATGTCAGACAATGCAAAATGTGAAGAGAAAAATTTAAAAAAAAATATTTTTTTTTAACATGATTTTCAAAGTTCGGAAAAAGTACGAATTTCGCTGTTGCCTGCCTTTACGTTTCTCCTCATAACTAAGGCTAGAAATAAGATAGAGAGACAAAATAAACACCAATCTACTCAGAACTATACAGGCTTTCACCAGATATGTCACAAGAGGATCTTTGTTAATATTTTACCCATGTGATCGCAAGCGCAAAACTTTAAAACGCATTTCCGAAAAATCGGCGTGCTTTAAATATTTCAAAAACTGCCCATGTGTCTGCTTTGCTCTTAGCCACATCTGTACAAAATTTCAAGTTGGGATCGCGATGGGATCATATTTTAAAATATTTTACTATTAATAGCGTCAATGGGTCATTCCATATCAAGTGATCTAAATATGAATATTTTTTTTTACCTGACGTCTTTAGATTTTTTTTATTTTTTTTCCTTTATGAAGTACTACTTTAGTTAATTACAAATTAAAAGTTTAGAATTTTTTTCTTAATCAGTTAATTTTTTACAGATTTTTAAAGTTTAAAAAAGTGTGAATTTTGGCCTGGTATGACTTTACATTTTTTTATCTTGGGCTAGAAATAAGATAGAGAAATAAAATAAACACCATTCTACTCAGAACTGTCCAGGCTTTCACAAGATATGTCACAAGAGTATATTTGTTAATTTTAATTTTTTACCCATGCGAAAGCAAACGCAACATTTTGAAACGCATTTCCGAAAAAACGTTTTAATAAAAATTTTCCAAAACTGCCCATGTGTCTTTTATGCTCCTAGCCACATCTGTACCAAATTTCAAGTTGGGATCGTGATGGGATCATATTTTAAAATATTTAACTATTATAGTGTCAATTCAAAAATCTTGAATTCAGATCTGTTCAACCTGTGGTCTAAAAGCGTGGGGTCTATATTTATCAAATCCATTATTTTTAGACATTACTGTATTATTTTGATATGTTACAGCTTAGAAGCAGAGAGAGGACATATAGGAAAAAGCTTTGTTAGGGCTCAACCTGAGAAAGCACAGGGATAGACAGTGAATGCAGAGCAGATGATAGGCCAGCAGCTCTGTCAATCATGTTAAGTGTCTACCCACTGCATTCAGAAAGTAAGACAGCTCGTTCAGACCTTTCATGTCCTGACATGTCTGGACATCTTCACTCCTGAACAAACAATAGTCTGTACAAAGCCATCAAGGCTGTGTGCTAAAATATGGGTGAGTAAATATATTAATAGTTTAATGCTTTTATTATTAAGGGCCAATACACACAGTGCTATTCTTAGGGATCATCATTCAGAAAAACAGCCCCATTGATTTCTATGGGGTTCACCACATGCAGTGTTTTTGGAAACACTCAAGAGTGAGTAAATCACTGCTTGAACTACTTTTTAATCGCTGCAATAAACGCATTTATCATTTATATAAAAAAAGCTGCCATTTCTTTCACTAGCGATTAAAAAAAACTAACGCATATGTGGTAAAAACTTGGTAGAAAAACAAGCTGCCAAAACTGCAGCGCGTATCTGCAGATAGAAAAACTGTGCGCGCTAGCCCTAAAACTCACTTTATAGTAATACAGTTCTATCTCATGTGTACTGTAAATCTTTATTTTTATTACCTATCTTCCTTACTTAATATTAACTGTATTTTTCCCACACAGCAATGGCTGCTACTTCTCAAGAAACAGCATTTTATCATAGACACTGTTGCAATCCTTTTGAAAAAATATGAATATGATTGGCGCTGGTAGCTGGCTACTGTACTCTCCAAAGATTGTGAAAATGAAGAAGTAGAATTGACTTTATTGCATCCTTCTGGTCCAGCGCCATCCTTTGTGTATCCAAGAAAGCCAGACATTTTAAAAGTGCACAAAAATCAGATATTAACTCAGGCGGAGCCTAACACCGTGACAGGCCGGACATACTCTGACACACAAGGAAATGGCGATTGCTAGTAAGCGTTTATGGACAAGATTACATTTCACCCACTAGAAGGGACAAATTGATAAAATGCCACTTTAAAAACAAACTATTAATTGTTTGATTAGTTCATAATTTATAGAACGATGATTTAACTACTGTACTATTCTTATTAAACACTTCATAAATCACGTTTAGTGATAGAATAGAAAACAAATTTATATGTATAAATAGGGGTTAACATTTTTGGTTCTTTTAATCTTGTTTAATCAAACTTGAGGATATGATCACCTTTCTTCTTTTGGTTTGTTCAATACATTCAAGTTGAAAATGCTGAGCGTTGTGTTCTGATGATTAAGATGTATTTATCCTGGCACTTATGGGATTTGTTTTTTGTGTTTCTTTTTTGTTGCATATAAATGTGTTATTCAATAAGTTGTGATAACTCATACAACCATAAAATAAAAAATATATAAATTTGTCAGGTCCCAAGTTGAATCTCTGCACTAATATAACCAAGAACACAATCAGTCATTTTTTCACAATTGCCCGTCAATAGTTTGAATTTGATTTAAAGAAACATAGTCTTGTAACATATCAAATGAAAGCTGTTACCGTTCTGAGTAAAATGATGCCTCTCCCTTATTTCTAGCCTGAGATAAAAAAAAATGTAAAGTCATACCAGGCCAAAATTCACCCTTTTTTTAAACTTTAAAAATCTGAAAAAAATTAACTAATGAAGAAAAAAATTCTAAACTTTTAATTTGTAATTAACTAAAGTAGTACTTCATAAAGAAAAAGAATTAAAAAAAATCTAAAGACGTCAGGTAAAAAAAAATATTCATATTTAGATCACTTGATATAGAATGACCCATTGACGCTATTAATATTAAAATATTTTAAAATATGATCCCATCGCGATCCCAACTTGAAATTTGGTACAGATGTGGCTAAGAGCAAAGCAGACACATGGGCAGTTTTTGAAATATTTAAAGCGCGCCGATTTTTCGGAAATGCGTTTTAAAGTTTTGCGCTTGCGATCACATGGGTAAAATATTAACAAAGATCCTCTTGTGACATATCTGGTGAAAGCCTGCACAGTTCTGAGTAGATTGGTGTTTATTTTGTTTCTTTATCTTATTTCTAGCCCGAGATATGATAGAAAATGTAAAGCCATACCAGGCCAAAATTCACACTTTTTTAAAACTTTAAAAACTGTAAAAAATTAACTGATAAAGAAAAAAATTCAAAACTTTTTTTTTGTAATTAACTAAAGTTGTTCTTCATATAGGAAAAAAAAAAAAAAAAATCTGAGGACGTCAGGGAAAAAAAAAATTCATTTTTGGATCACTTGACATGGAATGACCCAGTGTATAACACTATGTCCCATTCCAATAATTATATTCTAATAGGAGACTGTTATATTGAGAGTGTTTACTTATTTGTTTATAATACAAATATTAGGGTCCTGTGACTTTAAGAAGATCATTTTACACGGAATGGTATACTTTTTAGATCCCATAGTTAATAGGCTCAAAATGCAGACTAATATACAGTGTTGGCCAAAAGTATTGATATCCCTGCAATTCTGTCAGATAATACTCAGTTTCTTCCTGAAAATGATTGCAATCACAAATTCTTTGGTATTATTATCTTCATTTAATTTGTCTTCAATGAAAAAAACACAAAAAGAATTGTCCTAAAGCCAAATTGGATATAATTCCACACCAAACATAAAAAAGGGGGTGGACAAAAGTATTGGCACTGTTAGAAAAATCATGTCATGCTTCTCTAATTTGTGTAATTAACAGCACCTGTAACATACCTGTGGCACCTAACAGATGTTGGCAATAACTAAATCACACTTGAAGCCAGTTGACATGGATTAAAGTTGACTCAACCTCTGTCCTGTGTCCTTGTGTGTACCACATTGAGCATGGAGAAAAGAAAGAAGACCAAAGAACTGTCTGAGGACTTGAGAAACCAAATTGTGAGGAAGCATGAGCAATCTCAAGGCTACAAGTCCTCTCCAAAGACCTGAATGTTCCTGTGTCTACCGTGCGTAGTGTCATCAAGAAGTTTAAAGCCCATGGGCACTGTGGCTAACTTCCCTAGATGTGGACGGAAAAGAAAAATTATCAAGAGATTTTAACGCAAGATTGTGGCGATGGTGGATAAAGAACCTCGACTAACATCCAAACAAGTTCAAGCTGCCCTGCAGTCCGAGGGTACAACAGTGTCAACCTGTACTATCCGTCGGCGTCCGAATGAAAAGGGACTGTATGTTAGGAGACACAGGAAGACCCCACTTCTTACCCATAGACATAAAAAAGCCAGGCTGGAGTTTGCCAAAACTTACCTGAGAAAGCCTAAAACGTTTTGGAAGAATGTTCTCTCTTTTTGGGCAAAGGCATCAACATAGATAGAGTTTACAGGAGAAAAAAAGAGGCATTCAAAGAAAAGAACACGGTCCCTACAGTCAAACATGACGGAGGTTCCCTGATGTTTTGGGGTTGCTTTGCTGCCTCTGGCACTGGACTGCTTGACCGTGTGCATGGCATTATGAAGTCTGAAGACTACCAACAAATTTTGCAGCATAATGTAGGGCCCAGTGTGAGAAAGCTGGGTCTCCTTCAGAGGTCATGGGTCTTCCAGCAGGACAATGACCCAAAACACACTTCAAAAAGCACTAGAAAATGGTTTGAGAGAAAGCACTGGAGACTTCTAAGGTGGCCAGCAATGAGTCCAGACCTGAATCCCATAGAACACCTGTGGAGAGATCTAAAAATGGCAGTTTGGAGAAGGCACCCTTCAAATATCAGGAACCTGGAGCAGTTTGCCAAAGAAGAATGGTCTAAAATTCCAGCAGAGCCTTGTAAGAAACTCATTGATGGTTACCGGAGGCGGTTGATTGCAGTTATTTTGGCTAAAGGTTGTGCAACCAAGTATTAGGCTGAGGGTGCCAATACGTTTTGTCTGGCCTATTTTTGGAGTTTCGTGTGAAATGATCAATGTTTTGCTTTTTGCTTCATTCTCTTTTGTGTTTTTTCATTGAAGACAAATTAAATGAAGATAATAATACCAAAGAATTTGTGATTGCAATCATTTTCAGGAAGAAACTGAGTATTATCTGACAGAATTGCAGGGGTGTCAATACTTTTGGCCAGCACTGTAACTGATGAACATTTTCTCTTCTATATTTTCCTTTCCAGGCATATTAACAGCAGTTCCTGCATTCTTATCCAGCCACACATCATGTGAGCGGTATCGCCGCCTCTCTCCCTTAAAACTGACATTGCGCATGTGCGAAATTCTCTGCCGGCAGCAGAACTGTGCAGGCTTTGGCTTGCGTTCCAGGACGCGACGCTTCCTGCATTCCAAAGACCGGAAGCAGGAAGCATCGCGTCTGAGACGTCACCCACAGCGCACATACAGCTTAAAAGCCGACATTTTTTAGCAAACTAACACCGGCAGCCATCGCCAGCACGCTTTCCCCACCAATAAGTGTCCGAACTAGGTTATGGTAAGACAGGCAGCATTGTGCCTGTATTCTTTGTTATACTTGAGGCTCATAACTGTCTCTTTTTTTTATTTAAACCAGGTTTCTGGTTTTCCTCTTAGTACAAGGTATGTTTTCATTTTTTACCACTATGGTGAGAATAATGCGCTTTGGCATTTGGCTTTTTCTGGCGATTTAATTGTATTAGGACCTTTGTTTTTTTTCTCTTTTTCTCACATATAGCACTGAGGCAACAGTTGTTAGCCAAGGGAGGGTATAGCAGGTCCTCATAGTATTATGACTAATAAAAAGGTAAAACTGCATTATTGATATTATGTATGCATATTGAGCCAAAGACAACAGGATTGTGTCATATTATATTTTATTGTGACAGGTTACAGTAGTAAACACCATCTAAAACAGCTCTCCTTTGCTGACTCTATACCTCACTACTTGAGGGAGCAGGTATTTTGCCTTCCTTTTTTCACTATTGTTCAACTGACTATGTGACAACCAATAATCCAGGTTTCTGTAATAGTATAAATACAAAAAGGGGGAGACAAGAGGCGCAATAGTGCCCTATCACTATGTTTCTGTAATAGTCATTTTATCTATAGATATCTGCCCAAATCCTTATTGTACACATATGTGCACGTGTATATATTTACAGGGGTGTACCTGAGGCGTAGATTTTCTTTTGGATTCCAGATAGAGTGTCTCTCATTATATCCTGTTTCTATATAAGATTTCTGAGACATTAATGCATGGTTTTGTTTTATTTTAGATACAACTATTTGTTTCTAATTTTCTGTATAAATGTACAGTACTTCTATAGCAATTATTAAGGAGGGTCGTACATGTATTGATGTTTATTTTTTGTATGGTATATAAAAATGTTAATAAAAAAGTATCTAATTAAAAAAAAAAAGTAGGGTCAATCCTTTATGATTATGGGGCAATATTGATGAGAAATGTATACATTTGTGATTGACATGTATCTTGATATGTATTTTCTTTTTCTGTGAAGTTGTTATAACTGAGGAAGACCGTATGGTCGAAACGTCTGATTTAAATAACAATTTTTGAAACTATGCTCCCTCAATAAAAGTGTGACTCTATTGGAGAGTAAATACTCTTGTATTCTTCTTGGTGTGCCAGATCCACAATACAAAGTGTATCCCCCCAGTGATGTCTGTTTCCCCAGTGATGTATATAACTCCGAGTGATGTGTGTTCACCCCATTGAAGCATTTACCCCCAGGGATGTATACAGTGGGTACGGAAAGTATTCAGACCCCTTTAAATTTTTTACTCTTTGTTTCCTTGAAGTAATTTGGTAAATTCAAAAAAGTTCATTTTTTCCTCATTAATGTACACTCTGCAACCCATCTTGACTGAAAAAAAAACAGAAATGTAGACATTTTTGCAAATTTATTAAAAAAGAAAAATTTAAAGGGATCCTGTCACCCCAAAACACCTGTAAACCTATTAAAACCTGTCCCTAGAGCATATTAACACTATCCCTACACTCTTTTTCCCTCCTAAATGCAGTAAGTGACATTAAATAAAAACGTTTTATAAGTACCTGATTAGTGCTGATAATGAGTGACTATCTATTCATAGTCACTCATCAAGACTGCCCTCTGCTTCATATCACGCCTATTCAGGCGTGATCGTCAGCCTAGATTCAAATTGCTGCCTCCCTGCCGTGCCCTGTCTCGTCCGAGGCTGCAGTGTGGCTGGTGACGCGATCCGCGTCATTCCCGGCGCCTGGTGACGTATTTAGACCGGCGCCGCGCTGTTAGCTTCAAAATGCGCACTGCGCATGCCCAATGCGCATGCGCAGTGCGCATTTTGAAGCTAACAGTGCGGCGCCGGTCTAAATACGTCACCAGGCGCCGGGAATGACGCGGATCGCGTCACCAGCCACACTGCAGCCTCGGACGAGACAGGGCACGGCAGGGAGGCGGCAATTTGAATCTAGGCTGACGATCACGCCTGAATAGGCGTGATATGAAGCAGAGGGGCAGTCTTGATGAGTGACTATGAATAGATAGTCACTCATTATCAGCACTAATCAGGTACTTATAAAACGTTTTTATTCAATGTCACTTACTGCATTTAGGAGGGAAAAAGAGTGTAGGGATAGTGTTAATATGCTCTAGGGACAGGTTTTAATAGGTTTACATGCGTTTTGGGGGTGACAGGATCCCTTTAAATATCACATGGTCATAAGTATTCAGACCCTTTGCTCAGTATAAAGTAGAAGCACCCTTCTGAGCTAGTACAGCCATGAGTCTTCTTGGGAATGATGCATCAAGTTTTTCACACATGGCTTTGGGGATCTTCTGCCATTCTTCATTGCACATCCTCTCCAATTCTGTCAGGTTGGATGGTGAAGGTTGTTGGATATCCATTTTCAGATCCCTTCAGAGATGCTGAATTGCGTTTACATCAGGGCTCTGGCAGGGCCAGTTAAGAATGGTCACAGAGTTGTTCTGAAGCCACTCCTTTGTTATTTTAGCTGTGTGCTTAGGGTCATTGTCTTGTTGGAAGGTGATCCTTTGGCCAAGTCTGAGGTCCAGAGGACTCTGGAAGAGGTTTTCATTCAGGATATCTCTGTACCTGGCCACATTCATGTTTCCTTCAATTGCAACCAGTCGTCCTGTCCCTGCAGCTGAAAAACACCCCCATTGCATGATGCTGCCACCACCGTATTTCACTGTTGGGATTGTATTGAACAGGTGATGAGCAGTGCCTAGTTTTCTCCACACATACCTCTTAGAATTATCACCAAAATATATCTTCATCTAATCAGACCAGAGAATCTTATTTCTCATAGTCTGGGAGTCCTTCATCTTTTTTTTTTTTGCAAACCAAACTCTATGTGGGATTTCATATGTCTTGCACTGAGGAGGGGATTCTCTCGGGGCAATCTGCCATAAAGGCCCGACAGGTGGAAGGCTACAGTGATCGTTGACTTTGCGGAACTTTCTACCATCTCCAGGGGCTGGCTGGTGCCTCTGAACCCGGGTGGCAGTTTTGGGGTGCTATCAGAATTTTTTGATGGCCCGGGGGGCGGATGTGCTATCAGAATTTTTTGACGGCCCAGGTGGGTTGATGGGTGTGCTAGGAGACAACCGCAGCTCATTCACCGTCACCGCCACCATCTGCTGCTATAACACAGCGCCGGCCGCAAAGCGCCGCCGGCTGGCCCAATTCTTTGGGGGGCGGCCCGAGATGAGGGCTATACCACCAGCCCAGGGGGCACTTGCCCCCCTGCCACCTGGGCCAGTCCGCCCCTGACCATCTCCCTACTGTATCTCTGGAGCTCAGCCACAGTGATCTTGGGGTTCTTCTTTAACTCTCTAACCAAGGCTCTTCTCCCATGATTTCTCAGTTTGGCATGATGGCCAGGTGTAGGAAGACGTCTGGTGGTCCCAAACGTCTGCCATTTAAGGATTATGTAGGCCACTGTGCTCTTAGGAACCTTGAGTACTGCAGAAATGATTTTGTAACCTTGGCCAGATCTGTGCCCTGCCACAATTCTGTCTCTGAGCTCCTTGGGCAGTTCCTTTGACCTCATGATTCTCATTTCTTCTGACATGCACTGTGAGTTGTGACGTATTATATAGACAGGTGTGTGCCTTTCCAAATCGAGTCCTATCAGCTTAATTAAACACAGTTGGACTCCAATGAAGGAGTAGAACCATGTCAAAGACGATCGCAAGGAGATGGACAGCATGTGACTTAATTCAGACCATTTGCTCAGATACCCATATTTAAGTTTTTCTTTTTTAATAAATTAGCAAACATTTTTACATTTCTGTTTTTTTGGGGTGCAGAGTGTACATTAATGAAAAAAAAGAACTTTTTTGAATTTACAAAATAGCTGCAATGAAACAAAGAGTAAAAACTGTAAAGGAGTCTGAATACTTTCTGTACCCACTATATATCCCAAGTGATGTATATAGCCTTCAGTGATGTATTTGTCCCCAATTATGTCTTTGCCTAGAGATGTATATACCCACCATTGATGTATATACCTCTAATGATGTCTGTGCCCCCAGTGATGTATATACTCCCCAGTGATGTCTATGCCACACAGCCATGGCCATGCCCCCAGTGATGTCTATGCCTCCCAGAGATGTATATGCTCCCCAGAGGTGTCTATTCCTCTCATCTTCCCCAGTGATTTAAATTACTCTCAGCCCTCCTCAGGGATATATATTCCCCAGCCCCTCCATTGATGTATGTACCCCAGCATCTCCTGGAATGTATATGCCCTCAGCATCTACGTGATATTTACGCCCCCATCCCCTCATGTGAAGTATGTACCCCCAATGTCTCCTATGATGTACATGCCTCCAACCCCTCCTGTGATGAATATACCCCCAGAGTCTCCTATGATGTATATACCACTAGTGTCTCATGTGATGTATATACTGCAGCCTCATGTCTCCCGTGATATATACAGTAGTTGCAGAGTCTCCTGTGATGTATATACAGCAGTCCCAGCATCTCCTGTGATGTATATACAGTAGTCCCAGCATCTCCAATGTGATGTATATTATTGACAAAACTTATCACAAAGAGTTGACGGCACTTCAGGCTGACACAAACCTAAGATGAGTTATGAGAAGCAACAATATCAATATCACCTAACATAACAGCCTCATCACAGAGAAGCAGCTCCAGCCACCACTGTAGAGATGAGTTAATTCGATTGATCAAACAAAGCAGGGTAATTTTAAAATTGATAATTTTGTGTGGCACCCGAATGATGGTAAAAATTTCAAAGCGTTCCTTGGCAAAAAAAAGGTTCCACCGATGACTGAAGTAAAGAAAAAAACTATGCACATTTGTTATTGCTGTAATTGTACTAACCTGGAGAAAATACTTCCGATAAATACAAAGCACACATAAAATTTTTGCAACACTTTTAAGACTTTATTTTATTGTTTTCCAAACCATTGTATAGTAAATGAATGGTGTCAATTAAAAGTACAACTTGTCCCAGAAAAAAAACAAACCCTGACTTGGCCATATCAATGTAAAAATAAAAAAAAATATGACTCTTGGAATAAGGGTAGGAAAAAACAAAGGGCAAAAAAAAATTGCTGTGTTGGGAAGGGGTTAAAGCAGTTTTCTTAATTGTTTGCTATGGACAACTGCTTTACTTTACCTTTGCACTAAATGTTAAAACCTCTCAATGTTTTACTGAGGGTGGTTTTCTATGTTTTTTTTACACCGAAAAATTTCACACCCACACACTTGGCAGACAACATCTCAACAAATAGGGTTTGCTTATTGTTTATTTCTTCATCCTTTGTTAACTGAATGTCTTACCTGCATTGATTTTGCATACACCATTCCATGCTCCATAAATTCACCATTAGGTTTTTGATTACTGACCAGCCACAAGGAACATTGACATAGCATGTCTTTATTAACATCCAGTAAATTTGCTTTTAAAGCCATTGAAAATATTTTTACTACATATGCAGTTAACCTGGAAGGCAAAGAAATGACATTATTTGGTGAAGAAAAAGATTTATTAAAGGTGCATAAAAACTTCCAACTTTACATACAATATAGTGTGCACAAAGCCAACACTTTTCAATGCAGGGTCTTATTCATGGCTGATTTTTTCCTTCACTAAGTTGTCTGAAGCCCGATACCAGGGCGGTATTCTTGTGGACCAGCTGCAATTCTTTCTTCCTCCCCAATCAATTCACAAAGAAATTATGATTCGCAAACATTGTGAGTAGTGGAGACTTGGCCGTCCCGTTCGCAGTGTGTATTCGCTGTAACATACAGCTGACAACCTGCAGCGATTAGGATAACATTGGCCCCAGATATTTAACTCATCAGATACCATAGTAGTTTCTGATCTCCTTAAACCAATCGATGAGCCTATAACAAGTTAGTTTGTGGGGTGCCATGGATGCTAGGGGCATACAAAAGGTTTACCCGTCCAGAATTTAAAACTTAACCGCTGTTTATTTTTTTATTCAATAATAATGTATAACAAGTGATTTTAAGAAACTTTCAATTATACTTCATAAGAGACATATGGAATCAGGGCGGACGTCAGAACCCAGCGCACCCCGGCAAGTGCCGGGGCCCTGGAGTGCTTGGGGGGCCCACTCAGTCAGGGACAGGCAGCCCTGAATGCCAGGTGGCCCTTAGCGACAGGCAGCCCTGACTGACCCTCAGAAACAGGCAGCAGCTGAGTATGGCTCTACAGCCGCCACCAGTCCACATGGCTAATTTGCATCACATGGGGGTTGCAATAACCCATTCAATTGTATTGTGCTTGCTGTAGCAGTGACATTTGGCAAGTCCAATCCAATAAAGTCAAAATGATTTATTATTTTTAAAAAAAATCCATATTTGGTATCATCACTTCCTGAGCAAACTATAATTAAAAATATACATTATTTTTGCCACTTTGGCTCATATTGTAAAAAGAAAGCTAAAAAAATGCCAAAATAGATACATTTTTTATTTTGCTTTTATTTCCAGTAATGGAAATGAATCATAGGATGAATAGAAAGCAATCCCTGTGCTGCACAAATAAAAGGCCAGATTCATCCAAACTTTTAAGCCAGAACTCTAAGAGCGTAATTCTCTGGAGGCAGACTAGGAAAGACTTTTCTCTTGAACAGAAATCTTTTCCTCCGATTTACATATAAGAAAAATGTGGATTTCTTAGGAATCAGATGACAGATATCAAGGTGTTATATGACTCTGCTTTCTATGACCTACATTCTCTTATAGACAGCATAGGAAGGTTGATCCTACCGTCAGATGAACGTTAAATGTATATTCTTTATATTTAGTAAAAAGCGTATTAGTCCCACAAGGGGACCAGAATATGAAAACCTTTGGTCACTTAGAAAATGCAGTGTGGTGTATTATCCCAGCCTGGCAGAGATAGGCTTGAGGTTGCACAGCAGTTTGGCTTTGACATCTGTCATACACCCAAAGTTAACCAAGTGTCACAACTATATCACTGTGCAAGTGAATGGGGATGGGGGTCACATTGTGACTACAAGAGTACTTAGACTGTGACAAGTAAGTTAAAAGACATCCAACTGTTTCTTATTTTTTTTAACCTACTTGTCACAGTACTCTTATGGTTGCATAGCAATCCCTTTCAGTTGTATTGTGCTGCTATGTGTCGCAACCATAGTTGCCATGTATCCCCAGGCTTCTACTGACATACTGCCTTTGACAGGGCTTTTCTACATGGCAGACCCAATAGCCACCGTAAGACCACCAGCTGTCAAATCAACCCAATGGCACAGCCATGATAAAGGGATGGCAACGGACTGAAAGGGAGAGCACTCTCTCTGTATATAAGATCGTTCTGGACCAAGCAATTGCAATTGGAACTCAGCTGTATAATAAGCCACCGCAAATGGCATGGGCACAACTGCAGTGCCCAACACATCCTGGTAAGCTACATGAATGTCCTCCTTATAGCTAGGTTACCGTATATACTCGCGTATAAGCCGAGTTTTTCAGCCCAAAAATTGGGCTGAAAAGTACCCCCTCGGCTTATACGCGAGTCAGTGCGGGGGCTGCTGTATACAGCGGTATAAAGCAGCCCCCGCATCCCCAGTAATGCAGGGCCCCCCCCTCATGCTCCGGTCACCTGTAAAGCAAGTTATACTTATCAGTGCCCGCTGCCATCCGCGCCCGCATCTGCCGACATCGCGATCCTCCATCTTCATGCATCTTCTTCCTGCTTCTGTGCGCGTCGCAGGCAATGACGTCATTACCGGCGACGCGCACAGGAAACAGGAAGAAGTCGCATGAAGACGGAGGATCGGGATGTCGGCAGATGCGGGCGCAGACGGCAGCGGGCACTGATAAGTATAATTTGCTTTACAGGTGACCGGAGCATGAGGGGGGGGGCCCTGCAGTACTGGGGCTGCCTGTATGCTACCACTGGGGCTGCTGTATATAGGGGCCCTGCATTACTGGGGCTGCAATACCACTGGGGCTGCTGTATATAGGGGCTGCAATACCACTGGGGCTGCAATACCACTGAGCTGCTGTATATAGGGGCTGCTGTATACACCACTGGGGCTGCAATACCACTGGGGCTGCTGTATATAGGGGCTGCAATACCACTGGGGCTGCTGTATATAGGGGCCCTGCATTACTGGGGCTGCAATACCACTGGGGCTGCTGTATATAGGGGCTGCAATACCACTGGGGCTGCAATACCACTTGGGCTGCTGTATATAGGGGCTGCAATACCACTGGGGCGGCTGTATATACCACTGGGGGCTGCTGTATATAGGGGCTGCAATACCACTGGGGCTGCAATACCACTGGGGCTGCTGTATATAGGGGCTGCAATACCACTGGGGCTGCAATACCACTGGGGCTGCTGTATATAGGGGCTGCTGTATACACCACTGGGGCTGCAATACCACTGGGGCTGCTGTATATAGGGGCTGCAATACCACTGGGGCTGCTGTATATACCACTGGGGCCTGCTGTATATCATACTGCTGGGGCCTGTATACCACTGCTGGGGGCTGTATACCTGTGCTGGGGTCCACCCTCGGCTTATACGCGAGTCAATAGATTTTCCCAGGTTTTGGGGCAAAAGTAGGGGGGTCGGCTTATACACGGGTCGGCTTATACACGAGTATATACGGTACTTTTAATCAGCACATACTTGGACATTAATTTACGGCAAGGGGTTTACAAAATAAAATCGATAGCAATACTGTGGATAATAGAAAGTCAAAGCTGAAGAAAATAGTTACATTTCAGTTCTTACCATGTGCTTCTCTGAAAAGAATGCCCAGTTAAATGAGATAATTGTTTTAGATAACCTGATAGAAAGAAAAACACATATTATAGCTTGTCTATGTCTATTCAATTTATCAAACTGCATTACTACATAATTGACACAATTCCAAATTCTTATATACTCACTAAGATAGGAATGAAAAAACAAGGTCGCTGCAGAGCCGACAAATTCCAGCAATGTAATTTTAAGACTATAGACAACACAAATCAGTATTAGGCACATCACATAAATGTGATAATTTACAGAACAAAGGATCATACAGCAAGATGAAGGTTTACATGTAACACGTATTCCTAACAGAGACACTACCTATATAAAAATGATTGCAATGCACCAAGCAACAGACCTAAACATATACATTTCCAGACAGAATTAATACTCTCACCAGATATGCTTGGCAAAGATGATGGGGGTTTCAAGAGCAAAGCAGGAACAATATCACATATATGTTCTGCATAAAATCCTGTCTTAACATGGCTGCTACTACCCAGGAGTGTTTAGGGGCTGACCCACAATGCACTAGGGTCTTAAGGCCCTGTCTTACACAACGAGATCGCTAACGAGATCGTTGTAACGTCACAGATTTTGTGATGCAACAGCGATCCTGCTAACGATGTCGTTCTGTGTGACACGCACCAACGATCTGGCCCCTGCTGTGAGATCGTTGATCGTTACACACTGCTCTGGGTCATTCCTGCGTCGTTTTGCTCCCGCTGGGAGCGCTACATCGTTGTGTTTGACAGAGATAATGAGCAACGATCTCAATGCAACGCTATGGAGAGAAATTTCACAACGACCTCGGTATACTCTGGATCGTTGTTAAAGTTGTTTTTCACATCGCTGGTAAGACGCCTCTTTAACATCTTACCAGCGATGTGAAAACGACGCACCAGCGATCCCATGGGCGTACCCAGCGTGGGGCAGGGGGGGGCTGGTGCCTTTCCCCCCCAAGAAGGGAGCAGGAAAGCCACCACATGGCTAATTAGTATGCGATGCTCTCTACAGACGGCAGCCTGGAGAGCATCGCTTATCTGCTGTCTGTGCTGACACTGCTGAGAGGGGGGGGGGTAGAGTGCAGGGGGAAGTGGGGGATGGGCTGCTCTGCCTGGCATTACATGTGCCCAGTCACATCACACATGGAAGACAATCCTGCGGTCTCCTGTGAAGTTACACAGCTGCCCTGCACTTTCCTTCCTTCCGGACTCAGAGAGGATTATCACTGGTAAGGAAAGAACAAAACACTGCTAATGTGTGTATGTGTGCATATGTGGAAGTCTGTGCTTATATGTCTATGTGTGTATATGTGTGTGTGTGTGCAGTGTGTATATGTATATATGTGTGTGTGTCTGTTTATATGTGTGTGTTTACATTGTGTATGTGTGTATATATATGTGTACAGTGTGTATATGTGTGTATTTATATATGTGTGGGGAGTGTGTGTACAGTGTGTATATAAATGTGTGCCTCTGTGTTATATGTGTGTATATATAGGTGTGTACAGTATGTATACGTGTATATAAATGTGTGTCTGTGTATATATGTATATATATTGTGTGTGGATGTGTGTGTACAGTGTGTATTTGTGTATATATATGTGTGGATGTGTACAGTATGTATATGTTTATATAAATATGTGTGTGTGTATATATGTGTGTGTGTACAGTGTGTATATATGTGTGTGTGTCTGTGTATATATATATGTGTGCAGGTGTGTGTGTACAGTGTGTATGTGTATATAAATGTGTGTCTGTGTATACATGTGTGGGTGTATGTGTGTGTATATATGTGTGTATATGTGTCTGTGTGTGTGGCCTGTGCATGTGTTTGGCATTTATCTGTGTGTTGTGTGTGTGTGTGTGGATTGTGTGGTGTGGCTTGTGTCTCTGTGTCTGTGGCATGTGTCTTGTGTCTGTGGCTTGTGTCTGTGTGTGTGGCATGTGTCTCTGTGTCTGTGGCTTGTGTCTCTGTGTCTGTGGCATGTGTCTCTGTGTCTGTGGCATGTGTTCTGTGTCTGTGGCATGTGTCTATGTGTCTGTGGCTTGTGTCTGTGTCTGTGCATGTGTCTCTGTGTCTGTGGCATGTGTCTCTGTGTCTGTGGCATGTGTCTCTGTGGCATGTGTCTCTGTGTCTGTGGCATGTGTCTCTGTGTGGCATGTGTCCTGTGTCTGGCATGTGTCTCTGTGTCTGTGGCTTGTGTCTCTGTCTCTTGCATGTGTCTTGTGTCTGTGGCATGTGTCTGTGTCTGTGGCATGTGTCTCTGTGTCTGTGGCTTTTGTCTCTGTGGCATGTGTCTCTGTGTTGTGGCATGTGTCCTTGTCTGTGCTGTGATGTGTTGGCATTTATTGTGTGTTGGTTTGTGTGCTGATGTGTGTCTGTGGCTTGTGTCTGTGTGTGTGTTTTTGTCTGGTTGTTTGTGGCTTGTGTCTCTGTGTGTGCCTATGTATGGTCTGTGTGTGGCATTTGGTGTGTGTTTGTGTCTGTGTGTCTGCTTGTGTGTTTGATGTGTGTGTGATTGTGTGGCTTGTGTCTATGTGTAGCTTGTGGCTGTGTGTCATGTGCTGTGTCGCTTGTGTCTCTCTCTGTGTGTGTGGCTTGTGTCTTGTGTGTGTGGCTTGTGTCTCTGTGTGTGTGGCTTGTGTCTCTGTGTGTGTGGCTTGTGTCTGTGTGTGTGGCTTCGTCTCTGTGTGTGTGGCTTGTGTCTCTGTGTCTGTGGCATGTGTAGTGTGTCTGTGTGTGGCATTTGTCTGTGGGTTGCTTTTGTGTCTGTGTGTGCTTGGCTTGTGTGTTTTGATTGTGTGTGTGGATTGTGTGTGGCTTGTGTCTATGTGTAGCTTGTGGCTGTCGCTTGGTCTCTTGTGTGTGTAGCTTGTGTCTCTTCGTGTGTGTGCTTGTGTCTCTGTGTGTGGCGTGTGTGTGTGGATTGTGTGTATGTGGCTTGTGTCTCTGTGTGTTGGCTTGTTTCTGTGTGTGGGCTTGTGTGTGGCTTGTGCCTGTGTGTGGGCTTGTGTCTGTGTGTGGTGTGTGTGCGGCTTGTGCCTGTGTGTCGGTTTGTGTCTGTGTGTGGCGTGTGTGTGTGGCTTGTGTCTGTGTGTAGCTTGTGGCTTGCCTGTGTGTATATGTGGCTTGTGTCTCTGTGTGTGTTTGGCTTTTGTCTGTGTATATGTGTGTGGCTTGTGTCTCTGTGTAAAAAACATGTATGATGTGTATGTAATGAGCACATGTTGTCCAGTATAGGTTCCCTTTAAAGGGCATCAGCGTTTCCTTCTGTTGTTTCCACCTCTTTTTGAAACTCCCATCTCCTGTGGTACTCTGACCCGCCGGCCAGAACGTCATATCCAGTCCTGTGCATTGTGGGGGTTTATGACATATACGGGCAGCTTCAATATGTGCACTGGGCATGTGCTGGAGCCCGGCCAAACATGTGATCAGCCCCCACAATGCACCGGGCCGGATATGACGTCGGGCTGGTGTGACAGAGTACCATAGGAGCGGTAACGACCACGGCTTGCCCCCCCTAGTTTTGATCCTGGGTACGCCCATGAGCGATCCCTTCACATTGTTATCGTTATCGGGATCGTTGATGCGTCGTTATGTGAGACTGGGCCTTTAAAGGAGAAGACACTAAATAATGCAGGTAATATTGCCAGATGGTCTAATCACATTAAACATCACAACAAGATAACATGTTACATTACACTGGTAATAACACATGGCAAATTTAGTATTATCTTCTTCTACTATATCTAATTGGGCAGAAAATAGGCTGTGGCCCATAGCTTTAGATGTGGCCTGCAATGATACAGGTTCCTGGGGAGATAATAATAAATAATAATCTTTATTTATATAGCGCCAACATATTCCGCAGCGCTTCACAATTCAGAGGTTCATTTTCAAGTAATCATAAGTAACAGTTATCAGAAAATACAATAATTAAAGCAAAATAATGACAGCCCTGCTCATAAAGCTTAAACTCTAACAATGAGTTGGGGGTGACACAAAGTACAGGGGCTTATTTACAATGATGGTATAGTCAGGTTGAGGAAATGGGGAATAGATAAGAGCAGCATAAGAGGCCACCAACCATTATTTGTATTGCATTTGAGACTGGTGTAGCGGATGTGCCATGTCTAAATGACTTTCACTAGGGATCATGATAGGCCACTCTAAAAACATGTGTTTTTAATGTGCACCTGAAATTATGTAAACTGTGAATAGACCTAATTTCTTGGGATAGAGCATTCCAGAGAATTGGTGCAGCTCAGGAGAAGTCTTGGATCCAGGAGTGGGAAGTTCGTATTAATGCAGAAGTTAGTCTAAAGTCACTTCCAGAGCGAAGAGAACAGGTGGGATGATAGACATAAAAGAGGGTAAAGAAGTAGGGAGGAGCTGCACTGTGAAGAGCTTTGTGAGCAGTTTGAATTTGATCCTATAGTTTATAGGTAGCCAGTGCAATGACTGGCATAGAGCAGAAGCATCTGAGTAACAGTTAGCTAGATAGGTGATCCTGGCTGCTGCATTAAGGATGGACTGGTGAGAGGAAAGCCTACTGAGGGGGAAGCCAATTAATAGAGAATTACAATAGTCAAGGCGGAAGTGAATCAGGGCCACAGTGAGGGTTTTCTACGGTGAGAAAGAGGCAGATTCTAGAAATGTTCTTCAGGTGCAAGCGGCAAGAGCGGGCGGTTGATTGAGTATATGGGGTGAAGGAAAGATCGTCATCAAACATAACACTCAGACAGCGAGCCTGCTGCCTAGGCGTTATCGTGGTGCCGCACACTGAGAGAGAGATGTCACAGTTAGGGAGGTTAGTGAAGGGTGGGAGCAGAAGGAGTTCAGTTTTGGAAATGGAGATCAGATCTCTGAAGAAAAGAAGATACCGTAATTCTTTATATAATTAATTGTAAGTTACTAACGACTTACAGCCAAAGCTAACGGACAATTCTCCATCCTCCTCCTTTGAGACCTGTCCTCTGCCTTTGACACAGTCGACTACTCTCTCCTACTACAGATTCTTTCTTCCCTTGGCATCAAAGACCTTGCCCTGTCCTGGATCGCCTCATACCTTTCCAACCGCATATTTAGTCTTTCCCACTCCCACACTACTTCTTCATCCCACCCTCTCTCTGATGGAGTCCCACAAGGCTCTGTCCTGGGGCCCCTACTTTTCTCCATCTATACCCTGGGTCTAGGACAACTCCTAAAGTCCCATGGCTTCCAGTACCACCTGTATGCTGACGACACTCAGATTTACCTCTCTGGCCCAGATGTCAACTCTCTGCTGTACAGAGTGTCTGTAAGCCATATCCTCCTTCTCCTCCTCTCGCTTCCTAAAATTCAACGTAGACAAAACCAAACTCATCATCTTTCCTCCATCCTATCTTTCATCATTACCACCTGATCTATCTATTATGGTAAATGGCATCATGCTCTCTCCCACACCTCAAATTCGCTGCCTCGGAGTAACTCTCAATTTTGCCCTGTTCTTTAAACCACACATCCAAACTATCGCCACCTTCTGTCACCTCCAGCTCAAGAATATTTTCAGAATCTGTCCTTTCCTCAGCCCTCAATCTACTAAAATTGTTGTATATGCCCTCATCATCTCCCACCTCGACTACTGCAACATCCTCCTCTGTGGCCTCCCTGCTAACACTCTTCCACCTCTCAAGTCTGTCCTCAACTCTGCTACCTGACTAATCCATCTCTCTCCTCGCAACTCCCCTGTTTCTCCCCTCTGCAAATCCCTCCACTACCTCCCAATTCCCCAACAAATCCAGTTCAGGCTCTAACACTGACCTACAAAGCCATCCATAACCTTTCTCCTCCCTATATCTCTGAACTAATCTCCCACTTTCTTGCCTCACGTAATCTTCGATCCTCCCAAGACCTCCTCCTCTCCTCCACACTTATCCGTTCCTCACACAACTGCCTCCAAGATTTCTCCTGAATATCCCCCATCGTCTAGAATTCTGCACCCCAACAGTTTGATTATCCACCACACTCGGTCCTTCAGATGGAACCTGAAAACCCATCTCTTCAGAAAAGCTTACAGCCTGCAATGACCGACCTGCTGCCACCGTCACTGGGGCTGCAGCCTCACCGCTACCAGAGCTGACGCCTCACCACCATCAGATCTGCTGCAACCCTGACCTACTGTCTCCTCCCCAATATCCTGTAGAATGTAAGTCCGCAAAAGGGTCCTCCCCCTCTGTACCAGTCTGTCATTGTTAATTTGTTTATTGTAAACTATATCTATAATTTTGTATGTAACCTTTCTCATGTACAGCACTATTGAATTAATGGCGCTACATAAATAAATAATAATAATATAGCAGAGATGCCGTCCACGAGCCCTGAGTAGAAGAAGCTACAGAGAGATGAAGAATCTGAGAAAAGACATTGCACAGAGAGTGAGTTGGAAGTCAGTACAAAAGCACCAACTATCAGGACAGTGGACAGCCCCCTCAAATCAAGACAGACACACTGAATCCCGGTATGGTTAGGAGGTATTCTCAAAATGCCCTGCATTAGTAGCTATTTCCAACAAAAAAAGTTTTTCTTTGACAAAAGAGGCCAACATACAGTATTTAGAAGGTTATATCTCGTCTTATTTTTCAGTGTTTACCTTTTGGTTTACTTATGTTACCATTACTAACCTCCTATATGCTAAGGACAGGTTGCATTTATAAGGCTGCTTTCACATCTGTGGTATTTTTACTTTGGCAGATCAGGCACACCTAAACTTCTGAACTTCAGGATTGCTTGATCTGCAGTTTTGCAAATCTGGCAGAATTCCACTTTTTTTTTTGCAAAAACCAGATGTGCCACACTTGAGGCAAGGTTGCGTTGGGGCTAATGTATTGTTAATGGACTTCTAGACACTTACCTTTTCACCGTGACCCGCACTTACGGCTTTAAGATGAGCCGGAAGTGCCATATAACCGGTGAAAACATAAGTGCCGCACATATCCGGAGGTCCATTGAGAATACATTAGCCCTAACGCAACCTTGCCACAAGTGTGCGGCAATGTTGCCACATCTGGTTTGTCAAAAAGTCGGAATTCTGCCGGTTTCACAAACTAAACTATTGCAAACTGGATGGACTTTATTAACTCTATCAGTGATTAAATATACTCAAATTAAAAAAAATCACAGACAATCCATTTAAACAGGACCTTCTACGACTTTTTACATGTTAACTAGCTACATAATGGTAAAGTGACCAACATGTGGGATAAAGCGTAGTTTTTCTTATGTCTTATAGCCATTGTCGAGATATTAGCTTGTAAAGTTTAGGACCTAATTTTCCCTTCTGTTTCTACATAAAATTCCTAAAGAGAACCTTTGACAGGATGCCAGTCAAATCCACACCTTATGTATATGATGCGATCAACAGGGCAGGGGGTACTCGGGTACCGGGGCTGATGGAGACTTGGTTGGGGGATCACGGCGGGTCAGTCCCCGGTCCTGTGCCCTGGACCTCAATGGTGGGATGGTGAGGGACAAGGGGATTGGTTACATGACGCCACCTGTGGTACCTGGTAACGGGCGGTTAAACAGGCACTCGCACACACAGTAATCTTTGTTTCGGTACCTTTTACTGGTGACAGGGTAACAGGTACAGTCCAGAGAAGTAACCAGTTCCCCGGTGCAATTTGGGACTTTCACCTTAGAGAGTTGTGAGGCTTCCTCTGTCACTGAGTGCGGTGGTTTGGGGTAAGTCCTGCCTGTAACTGAACTCACCGCTCCTTCTCCCTCTCAGGGCTTTACTCTGTCACTGACAATGAGGTCCTTCTGCGGGGTCTCTATTCCTCCTACGACCCCTGGTCCTGTGTTTGGTCAGTTTGAGTGTCTCTGTTTACCTCAGGGGGGTTTGGTCCTCCTGGTCCTTCCGGCTTTTACTGCTACAATGGATGCTGGCAGCATCGGACTCCGGTGTCCGGGTGTACTACAGGGAAACCGGATTGGTTTCCTCCTTTAATTCTCCTAGTCTTCCACTGGCCTCCGACCCTCTCCCAAAGGTGCAGCACAGCTGGGTCAGTGTTCCCTGGTCCTGGGCCTGGATCTTTCCTAGCGACCAGCTCCTCACTCCTGCTCTCTCCACTGCCTGACTGGAACTAACTGAAACTAACTGACTCCTCCCCTCAGGCCTGGATCTTTTAAAGGGGATCTGGCTAAAGGCAGCTAGTAGAGCTCCGCCTTCAGGTCTTGGGTGGAAGGTGTTGTGTGCTGTGTGTACCAAGGTGTAAATCCCTCCTTGCATCGGTGGATCCTGTGGCAATCCCCTGCAGGGGTGCCACATATACACTGTTGAAGAATTCTTGTGGATGTCTGTGTGAAGCTAAATAATGGCCGAACCTGCAATGCATTGATAACGCTAATGGCATAAGGATGTCTAAAACAGAAGTGATTCAATCACCTTGTATGTGCACAGTCGGTAATGCAATAAGACGGAGAATGCACGCAAGCTTGGTTGAATGCCATGCTGAATCAGCTGATTAAAATTCTGCAATATTGTTAAATGCTTTTGGACTTTAGTATGGATTTACGATCTCGGTATTTATGACATCACTTGATATATTGAAGTGTCTTAATGTTTCTGCAATCTTTTCTATGAATATACATGAACTTTATTATAAATTCACAGACTAGGACTATGATGCCATTTTCTTCCTTGTTGAATTTGCATGCATGCAGCCATGGAAAAGCCTCTTGATCCGGTGGTGGAATACTAAGGCCAATACATTTGTTCTAACTTGTTTCTCAAATCATCCTTTTGCAGTCTGTTCTTTTACACTAGAAAAAAAGGGAGATACAAGAGGCGCAGATTGTGCCCTATCAAACAGACACTATAGTTCTTATGTGGATTATAAGTGTATCCACTCACCTTTTATGGTTGTGAGACCCACAACCAGTTTAAAAGCATGAGACAGCTGCTACAGAACCTCCATCAACGCCACAAAAACGCAGGAAATCAGGAGATAAAACTGGAATGGTATCCACGGTCCGCGCTGCTGCTCTTTATCCAAGGAATCCACAAGAGGTTATTACCATCAAAAGTCCTGAGGAAGGTGCTGGGACAGCACCGAAACGCGTTGGTGTGATGAAATAAAGGACTTTTGATGGTAATAACCTCTTGTGGATTCCTTGGATAAAGAGCAGCAGCGCGGACCGTGGATACCATTCCAGTTTTATCTCCTGTTCTTTTACACTAGCAGTTTTTAATAATTTACAGGACCACTTACAATCATATGCTATACTGTGGCTCCATATGGCATCCGATTTTAGTGTCACACCCATTGTCTTAAATGAGTGCGTGTCATCCAATTTTCGGACACAAATCTTGCATGCTGTGATTTTTGTCAGACAAAGATTCGGTTACTTAAAATAGTCGGTCACCTGCCCTGCACCACTGAGTAACTTTCTTCCGATACTATTTGTTTTTTTACCAGATAGTATATGGATCAAAATGGCACATACAGAACAAGGCTCTGCATGTATCTCAGTGACATACAGAGGTATAGTAAGTGTCCCCAAAGAACCTTTGCTAATGTCCCCTTTGTGAAACTTTACAAGCTATTATCTCAGCAACAGAAACGAGAAATAAAAAAGAGATAAATACTTTACCTGTTTTAATATTTTTCATAGCTGTGCTTCTCTTTTCGGCTCCTACAGCATTCCATCTTTTAGTGGTATCCAAATACTTAGTCAGGATGACATTTGGCGTTGTGGTGACCATGTTCTGTTCTGGGCAGCCATCAGGAATATATATGAGAGATCCGAGATAGCTGTCATCTAAGACACCCAACAAAGTCTCCCCCATGATATCTCCTAAAAAGAAACAAAACAGGTAATTGAAGCATAGTTTTTCATAAACATACTATCGCATATGAAATTGCTGGTAGCATCGGGTCAAATATCAGTGAGATAGCTATTGACTACCTTGCCTTTTAAACCTTTTTTATTCCCGTAAAGCAGGCGTGTCAAACTCCAGGTCTCGAGGGCCACACACAGTGCAGGTTTTCCAACCTGTTGAATGCTAAGGAAATCCTGAAAACCTGCACACTGTGTCCGGCCCTCGCGGCCTGGAGTTTGAGACTCCTGCCGTAAAGAGATTGTCCACTACTAGGACAACCATTCACTTGCCTCAAAATAAAAGAGACGGTACTCACCTACCATGCTGCTGTCGTTTCAGCAGTGTCAGTAATCACAGTTTGGGGCTCACATGCCATTGTGACATCATGTGAACCCCGCGTCCAATCACCGCCAGCTAACTTCTCCCCTTTGGGCCAAACACGCTATCAACAGGAAGTGAGTGGAAGCCTCACTATCCCTTCCTATTGATTGCTATTTTAGTCCAAAGGTGGGGAGATAGAAGCTGGCGGTGATTGCATGTGGGGCTCGTGTGATGTCACAATGCCATGTGAGCCCCAAACCGTGCTCACCGATAGTGCTGGGATGGCGGCAGCATGGGAGGCAAGTACAGTCTCTTTTTTTAAGTGGATACAGAATGGGTTGTCCTGGTAGTGGACAACCCCTTTAAGGACTGGGTGATTTTTAGATTTTGTGCTTTTCTTACCTTATCCCAAGAGCCATAATTTTTTTTTCTGTCGATATAGCTATGTGAGAATTAGTTTTTTTGCATGATGAGTTACACTTTTGAACGACAGCATTTTATTCATCATACTATACAATGGATAGCAGGAAAAAAATTTCTGTGTGGCAGAATTTTATTTTTTATTTACAGCATTCATTTTACCATACAACTGACCTGGCACCATGAAATAAAAAAAAAAAAATCTTTGTGTCTCCATTTTCCAAAAGCCATGACATTTTCAATTTTCAGGATATGGAGCTGTGTGAGAACTTTTTTTTGTGCCCTGATCCAATGTTTTTATTGATATCATTTGGGGCATATACAATGATTTTATTGCCTGTTACTACATTTTATATTTTGTTCCAGCAACTTAAAAAAAGGAATTCTGGCCTTTTTATTTTTTCTCATTACTCTCTTTATCAAACTGGTTAATTTCTATTTCAATAGATTTATGAACACAGCGATACCAAATGTGTGTTTTTTTATTACCGTATATACTCGTGTATAAGCCGACCCGTGTATAAGCCGACCCCCCTACTTTTGCCCCCAAAAACTGGGAAAACTTATTGACTCGCGTATAAGCCGAGGGTGGACTCCAGCACAGGTATACAACCCCCAGCAGTGAGGTATACAGCAGCCTCCCAGTGGTAGTATACAGCAGCAGCCCCAGTGGTATATACAGCAGCAGCCCCAGTGGTAGTATACAGCAGCCCCAGAGGTATATACAGCCCCAGAGGTATATGCAGCCCCAGAGGTATATGCAGCCCCAGAGGTATATACAGCCCCATATGCAGCCCCAGGAGGTATATGCAGCCCCATATGCAGCCCCAGAGGTATATACAGCCCCAGAGGTATATGCAGCCCCATATGCAGCCCCAGAGGTATATACAGCCCCATATGCAGCCCCAGGAGGTATATGCAGCCCCATATGCAGCCCCAGAGGTATATACAGCCCCATATGCCGCCCCAGGAGGTATATGCAGCCCCATATGCAGCCCCAGAGGTATATACAGCCACAGAGGTATATGCAGCCCCATATGCAGCCCCAGAGGTATATACAGCCCCATATGCAGCCCCAGGAGGTATATGCAGCCCCATATGCAGCCCCAGAGGTATATACAGCCCCATATGCAGCCCCAGGAGGTATATGCAGCCCCATAAGCAGCCCCAGAGGTATATACAGCCCCATATGCAGCCCCAGGAGGTATATGCAGCCCCAGAGGAATATGCAGCCCCAGAGGTATATGCAGCCCCAGAGGTATATGCAGCCCCATATGCAGCCCTAGAGGTATATACAGCCCCATATGCAGCCCCAGGAGGTATATGCAGCCCCAGGAGGTATATACAGCCCCATATGCAGCCCCAGGAGGTATATGCAGCCCCAGGAGGTATATGCAGCCCCAGAGGTATATGCAGCCCCCCCATCTATATACAGGCCCCCCCCCGCCGCAATCCTGTAAAGGAAGAGATTAGTATACTTATCCCTCCGCTGTCCCGCTTCCGCCGCCGCCATCACGCTCCTCCATCTTCATCCAGCGTCTTCCACCTTCTTTCAGCTTCCTCCTCTGTCGCGCCGGCAATGACGTCATTGCCTGCGACCATCGGAGGAAGCCGGAAGAAGACGGAAGACGCTGGATGAAGATGGAGGAGCGGCGGCGGGACAGCGGCAGCGGAACAGCGGAGGGATAAGTATACTAATCTCTTCCTTTACAGGATTGCGGCGGGGGGGGCCTGTATATAGATGGGGGCACTGTATACTGTATACATTGTATACAGTATACAGTGACTCGCGTATAAGCCGAGGGAGTGACTTTTCAGCCCAATTTTTGGGCTGAAAAACTCGGCTTATACGCGAGTATATACGGTACTTCTTAATTTTGTATGTGGTAAAAAGGGGGTGATTTGGACTTTTATATGGTTTTTATTTGTTCTTTTTTTTTCAGATATTTTACAAAAATGTTTTCACTGTTCACTGTATTTAACAGTCCCCTTAGGGGAGTTGAGCCTTTGATCATCTGATTGCTTATGCTACATACAGCAATGCGACAGTACTGCTGTATATCCTTGCCCCGAGGGGGGACCGTGGGGTACTCAGAACCGGGTCCTTCCGATGTCGGGGGCTGCGGGATGTCACGGTAGTGTGACCTGGTCCGTGATCCCCTCGTTGGGCAATCAGTTAAAAGGGGAAGTTGAAAAAGTGAATGAAAGAATATTATAAAAATTCAAAAAAGAGTTTTTGTGACGGCACCCGTGGAATGCAGCTGATATAGCCGCTACTGCAGTCGGGATCTCTGGGGATGATGGGAGTAGCAGCTAGGATGGTTTCAGCTCTCCATGGGAAGAGCGGGTCCGCAGGGCAACCAAATAGTTTATGGGAGTGATTTAGAGAATAGGAGGCCAGCAGGGCTGTGCTGGCTGCTGGCAGGGATCAAGGTCACTCTCATGCAGGCTCCTGCTGCCGGCTCGGCGAATCAGTCTACCTCTTCTCAGGTGCAGAAATGACAGTCTCACACAGTGCTGAGCTTCAACCCGGTTTACTTTGCTTTCTCGACAGATGTTCAATTTACAAGACAGTGCAGTGGCAGCTATGGTAGTCTCTTAGCAGCCGGGATGGCTCGTCCAGATCACCCCCTTTTGTGTTCCTTTCCATGGGCCTCTCTTTCCTTCTCTTACACACGCAAAGCTACGATCCAGCAGCCACAGGCCTTTGGTGAGCAACTGCCTGGTCCACCTGGCCCTAGTATGGCGGCCTTCTCTTTGCTGCGCCGGGTGTTGGGTCACAGGACATAAAGACCCCGTACCCCGCCGGGGTTCGTGGTTGGAGCGTGGAGAGTCCTGGCCACCTCAGAGCCGGCACCCTGGTTTCTGCCCCAGTCCTTCAGCTTTCCTGCCAATTCGGGTACACAAATGTATTGCTCACTATTTGTGCCCCTAGGACTCCTTGTGTCTCTCACTATGGTCTGCAGTCCAAGACCCGGACAAGCCTCATGGTGTACAGGCCGCCGGGTCCATGTCCTTTCAGTCTTATGTAATGATGGTGCTCTCTCCTCTCTCTCCTCCTGACTGAACTTGACTTCTCAACTTGACTGACTGACTGCTCAATTTTCTGCGGTGTTTTCTGGTTTTTGTTTACTCCCCTGACTATGTCCTGTCTAACTTTCCCACCCTACACTTGTCTTCTCCCCCATCCCGTTGCTGTTCATAGAGTCCCTAGTCTTGGGATCGGAGTGTGTTGAGTGTGTGTTTGGGGTGACTGAATTTACCAGTTACCAGTCCGCAGGGCCGCCACATATACACTGGCGATCAAAATTAGAGAACAATGTATGATCATTTGATTTTTTTAAACAGAATGTAATCTACATTGATCAACACTGGAAGGTTTTTGTGTAAGGGGCACACCATGCCTCTAGGACAGGGTTTTCCAAAATAACCAAAGAAATGATTGTAGCACAGAGAAACATTAAAACTAAATTTTGTGAAGGTCACAACAGTCACCAATCAGTAGGAAGTGTAAAGCCCTTGTCTTTGAATGACTTCAGCACATCTGTGGGCACAGGACATTACTAGTCTCTCACACTGCTCTGGAGTGATTTTGGTTCACTCTTCTAGTCTCTTCCACAGCTCTGTGACTGCTGTGGGTTTCTTGGCCATAACTTTGTCACCAAGGATATTCCAGAGGTTTTCTAGTTGGTTTAGATCAGGACTCTGGGCTGGCCATTTCATAGTTTCAATGTTTTCTGTTTCAAGGAACTGCTTTACCAATTTTGCTGTATGACAGGGGCATTGTCCTGCTTGAGAATTGATGGCTGATTGAGTGCTGAAAGCAAGTAAGGAACAATGTGTTTTTGAAGAAGGTTCTGATACACACTTGCATTCACTCTGTCATGTAGCTGTATGAGAGGTCCAACCCCTGCAGCAGAAAATATTCCCCAAACTTCCTCCACCACCTTTCACTGACTTCTTTACACACTTTGTTTCATAGTTTTTTAGGTTGAAGGTAGATTTTAAGTCCATCTAGTTCAACCCTTAATCTAACATGTTGATCCAGAAGAAGGCAAAAAAAAAACCATGTCACAAACACTAAGCTCCACATTGGGAAAAAATTCCCTCCTGACTCTACATACGGCAATCAGACTAGTTCCCTGGATCAACGCTTTATCAAAGAATCTAGTATATATAACCTGTAATATTATATTTTTCAAGAAAGGCATCCAGACCCTTCTTAAATGTTAGTAGTGAATCGAATCACTCATTACAACATCATACGGCAGATAGTTTCATAGCCTCACTGCTCAAACAGTAAAGAATCCGCGTCTGTGACTGATTAAACATTCTTTCCTCCAGACGTAGGGGATGCCCCCTTGTCCCTGTCTCAGACCTAAGTGTAAAAAGATCATTAGAAAGGTCTTTGTACTGCCCCCTCATATACTTTATTTGTACATTTTAATAAGATTACCCCTAAGCCTTCATTTTTCCAAACTAAATAATCCCAAGTTTAATAACCTGTCTTGGTTCTGCAGACCCCCCCAGTCCTCTTATAACCTTGATCACTGTTCTCTGCACCCACTCTAGTTCAACTATGTCTTTCTTATACACCAGAAACCTTTGGGTTCAGTCTTTACCCAGTTAATACACGAACATAATGATGCTCATTAGACCAAAATAAATTAAAATTGCTTCATCTCTAAAATGAACTATGGACCACTTCTCCTCTGTCCACACAACATGCTCCTCACTAAAGGTGAGTCTAGCCTTTGATTCTTTCTGCTAATTAGAGGTTTTGTCACTGCAGAGTGGGCTTTGAGTCCAAATGCTCTTAAACATTGTGATACTGCATGACGAGATGGATCCTTATGCTGTTCAGTGCTGAACTGGCAAGCTATTCCAGCTGCAGTATCCTGTCCTCTCTTGCATTTGTCCTTTGAGGGCGACCAGCCTTCTTGGGGGACTTGAGTCTGTGATGTTCTAAAGATGCAATATTTTAGGAATCACAGACTTGGAGTGACCAACGTCTGTTGCTATGGCTGATAGAGTGAGTCTTTGGCTTTCATCTGGACAACCTGCTGCCAGATGGATTCAGTCACTTTGGAACAGCACACCATTTTTGCAAAGTGAGTGCAAACTGGAAAGTTAGGCTGCCAGTTAAATAGGGTTTGTCACATAATTAAGGAAATTAGCACGAGGTGTCAGATTAATACCAATAACTTGCAGTTATCTGAAAGTGTTCTCTAATTTTGATCAGTGTTCTTTTTCATTTATCTCATTTACATTTTTATTCTGTGCTTTAGAATATATTCAATTTATGAATTAAGATTAAAATACTGCTAGTTTACTCATGTCCAAATAAATTTACTAGCTGCCGATTTCAATTGGGCAAAGAATACGCGGGGCAGAGCTATGGGGATTGTTTGAAATAGATAGAGCAACTTTGGTAAGATGCCCATTTTAAGGACGTTGATCCTGCCAAACCAAGATAATCTTTTCCCGATGTGCAACTTAAGATCCTCTGTTATACAGCGAAGTATGGGTTTGAAATTCAGATCTTATAACTGCAAAAAATCAACAGTCAAATGAATACCAAGGTATCTTAGCGAAGCCACACACCATTTGAAAGGAAAAAGCAGATGGTAACCGTGCTTGTCATTCCGCCAGTAAACTAACATTCATAACCTCTGACTTGGAGAGGTTGACCTTCAAATTGCTGACATAACCATATCTCTCGAATTCATGCAGAATGGCTTTTTCCTTTTTAAGTCTGGCCCCTTCCATTATGAGCACTCCTCTAATGACACATTTCAACGCTTCCCATTGAATCAAGAGGGGAGTGGTGTAGGTAATAAGGTCGGTTAGAAAGTATGAAATCATCATGTTAGTTGCATGCAAAACGTCCTTATCAGCGAAAAGGTTAAGGTTTAGTTGCCAATGCCAGGCCCGTGGGGTGGCATTAGGGGGATGGACAGTCAAAAAGACAGGCGCATGGTCAGACCATGTCGCGAAGCCTTTAGAAGCAGTGGGATTCCAGTCGAGCATTTGATGACCCAGCAGAAAATGGTCAATGCAGCTATAGGACAAATTCACCGCCATAAAATGTGAATAATCTCTTTCTGCCGGATGGAGGGCCCACCAGATTTCAATGACCTTAAGAGCATATAGAGCTTATTTAAAAGCCCCAATTTAGTTATATGAAATCACCGACCTACCCATCAACATATCCAATCTCCTGTCTAGTGGCAGATTGATATTACCTCCTATGAACAACCGCCCTCGTGTTAATATACCCAGCTTCCACAGATATCGCAGTCCCGACACCACTTGTCCTGTGTTGGGAAGATAGATGTTAGCAAGTATATTCACCTGATCAAAGATTGTGAATTTCAGAAACAAATATCTGCCTTGTGTATCGGCCTCCACTTCCAGGAAAGTGTGCATGAGGCTCTTGTGTATGGCGATGCTGACCCCCTTTGATCTGGCCAAGGGATTGGATGCGTGCTACCAGTGTGGAAAGTACTGACTCCTCACTTCAGGAAAATTATTTGTTTTGAAATGGGTTTCCTGTAGCAAGAGAATCTGCATCCCCATCTTGTGCATACCATATAGAATCTGACTATGTTTTTGTAGAAAATTATAACCCATTACATTTAGTGATGCAGATTTTAGCGTGGCCATAACGCAAATCATTGCGAGAGAAATAATGTCCTGATATTAACAGGCTGACCTGGGAGGAAAGGAGAGGGGGAATGGAACCGGAGGGGGATAATGGGAATGAGAAAAGGGGAACAGCTTGTTAAATTAAAGCTGACAACTTCAGAGAAGAAAAAAAGAAGATAAGACAGCCCAACAAAAGGTTGGGTTGTCATCCCGAGCCTAAGTCGAGGTAAACCAACTGTACAAACTCCAGATACGTGCTCTGGGTCTATAAAGTGTCACTTGGTATACAAGTGTCCCTAAGTGGGGAAGTGTCTCTCGATGAGTCTTCTAAGGGCCCCCAAAGAGGCACCCCACCTGGGAGGCAGCAATGAGCATATAACATAAGCATATAACATAAAGTAGTAACAATGGCAATAGCAACTATAAAGCAGAGACAGTATGAACGTCACATCAGAACCATTACAAATAACAAACTGTTAAATTTGACACATCTGGAACAAAAGGCATAAAATCATCTACCCCTTCATCTGACCATAACACAAGTTCCCACATGGCCATAACAGGCAGTAGAAGGGTTACGGCTGAAAGAGGGCTTTACTGAGCAGGAAGAAAAGAAAAAAAGGGTGGGGAGCGTGGGTTGGAGGGGAGAAGGGAAGTCAGGAAAGAGAATGGAAGGGGGGAAAGAATATAGAAGAGGAGAAGAAAACAGAAGATTAAAGAAAATCAAAGATAAAAGGAAGGAGAGAAAACTGCCGCAGGCCCCATAATTATATCTGGACCTGTCCGATGTTCCGAGTTAACCCCATCGAAACATGACCCGAACCCATAGGTCGAATACCACAATCAGTGAGGCCCAGCTTATGGGCCCAGAGATGGCAAATACAACAAGTAAGAATTGCAGATGATTGAAAAAAAGAAAAAAGGGGGGCTGTGCCCCAATAAGATGATCAAATGACTCTGGTGAAGCGGGTCTTTTAGAGGTAGGATCCAGACAAAAAAAAGATAAAAGGAAAAAGGGAAACCCAAGTCCTCAGGGCACAGGTGTATGAAGACAGACCATGCTTCATCTGCAGACTCTCTGGGGCAGAACAGCTCTACGTCTCTCATCATTGCGGCGGAGGGGCGAATAGTGGTTCACAGCCCAGTCCAGGATTGTTAGTTCGGGAAGATCCAACCCCTTCAAAAAGGTTCCCAAATCTTGTGGACCTCAGAGGATGAAGACCCCTCACTGATTACAAACTTGTAGTTGGAAGGAGAACCCCCACGAGTATGGGATGTCCCGCTTCCTTAAAGCCTCAAGAATAGGCCTCAATGCCCTCCACTTCACTTAAGGTAGCCCTAGATAAGTCTGCCATAAGGTGTACTTCAGCCCCATCGAAGTCCACCGGCCCTTTAATGCAAGCCTGTTTCATGATATCCTCTTTGACATGAAAATAGTGCAGTCGACAGATCACATCTCTGGGATTGTTGGGATCCACTGACTGGAGTCTCAAGGCTCGGTGGGCTCTGTCAAACATGATAGGGGTATCAGGAGGCCTGGCCATTAAGGTGTTGAAGATGGACTGCAGTGTGAGAGCTAGATCCGCCGCCCCAGTAGCTTCTGGGAGAATATGCGGATGTTATGTGGCAGTCTCTATTTTTGGAATCCTCCATTAGATTGAATAAGAAGGAAATTTTTTCCAAGTGTAAATCTACAACCCGTTGTTGGTCAGCCTGGATTTCTGTTGTCATGGAAGCAGAAGATTCAAGAACCTCCACTCCTCATTAATCTGTGATACCGTGTTATTAATGCCCTGAATTTCTGCTCTGCATAGGTTTTCAAGGCGGGATATATAACCCTCCATATCCATTTTAGCTGGGATATCGGCTATTCTGGAGTGTAAATCTTTAATCTCCTCTAACACTGTTCCCAGGTTCTGGGCGGGGGATATTGTACTCGTTGCATGGGTACCCTCTCCAGGGAGTTTAGTTGGATCTATTGGCTCGGAATGCACAATGGCGTCTGATAATGTTGGCGCGATTGGATCTGAGGGGTCAGTCAAGAACCTCTGAATAGTGCCGTCCCTGCCTCGAGTTCTGGAGGGGCCTGCCGGGGAGGGGGATGGTGAAGGTCCCCGTTTAGGACTGGTGTTCCACTCTCCTGGCATAACAGGACGGAGCACTCTCTAATATCCCTGCTGATGATCGCAGAGAGTATGCTACCAGGGAGAGCACACAGCTCTACAGGCTATGTATCACCTAAACCCCGTGGGGAGAGCAATGATTAGGAGAACGGACCTACCACCTAACCCACCGCTTCCATTGAGTGGCGTCTGCGGGGGAGCCGGTATGAACAAATGGTACTTAATTTAGGCGCAGTGTCCGTGTCTCCTGTGGTGCTGCCCGGTCGGTGTTGTCCCAGCAAGGGAGGTGATGTAGTGGAGCTCCCGCTTCCTGTCTCCTGTGGCCTGCTCCTATCTCCACACAGATTAAGAAAATCCCTAGAGAGGCACAGGATCTGTTCATCTAGCGGGAAGAGCCGCCACTCACAAAGTATACGAGGGAGACTCGTTCAGCAGCGGCAGATCAGGGCACCACAGCCATCTTAGAAAGATGCTGGGCTGTTCCTTCCCACCAAGAAGTGGCCCTCCCTATAGCTGGGGTCTCTCTGGATCTCGATGGTCGCGCTTTTGGGGTGTAGGAGCGAAGGCAGGTATGGTTTATGCCATGTTTAAGCTAATTTTGGCTGGATCCCGCGCAGGTGAAACGCAGGAGTTTCAACAGCAGCGTCCTGTCGTGTCCATTGATAGGCCACATCTCCTTCATTGACTTTTTTGCTGATATAGTGGCGAACATATGCCTGTTCAGCAAAACAAAAACACAAACTTTATAAGGCTTGGTCATCTGTAGTTCACATCATTTTTAACTGTTTTGGGGAATGTAAGTTGTGTTGCTGTCATTTGGAGGGATTCAATTACAAACTAGGTATCAATCTAGCCCCTCTAGAATTTAATCAGAGTAAGTATGCCTGAATTTTCCATGGAGAGTTATGTGCACCTATCAGTAATGATTGATTGCCTCACCGTAACAGAAAATACGCTCTGACATGACACTAGCAGCAGGGCAGGCCAGCACCTCCAAGGCATATAAGGATAAGTCAGGCCAAGTGTTCAGCTAGGACAAACAATAATCATGAATGATGCAGGTATGGTCAGTTAAATATCCCTTTAGCATCTTGTTCAATTTCTTTCTACTTGACATTGTTACAGGTACAGATAGCCCTTGCTGATATGCTGGTTTATTGAAAATGGTCTGGTTTGTGCACATTTCTCCTGCACTTGTGTTGTAGCACGTGTATGTGTCTTTCCCCATTAATCCATGCTGTTGATAAGAGCCAGTACCTCTGCTGCCAGCGTTGTCAGAAGGTGTTTTCAGTCAGTGATGTACAAGGATTCCATTCGTGCAACCATTTTGTAACTCAACAAGGAGAGAAGAAATTTTCTCCTTGTAATTGGTCAAGAAAGGTGGCTAAACAGTATTGGTTGTTGGCAAAAATGTGTATTACTCGAGGGTCTTAAAACAGACACACAGGAACTGTGCCATGTGGGCCAACCTTCAAACAGGCAAAGATTATTTGTCACCAACAGGAGGAACAATACCCATCCTTTCCTCACTCTGCCTCGCCTCCTCCTCCACCTCCTCCTCTCCAGCCCATCTAAGCTTGGGTTGGGAGTCCCCTCTGTGGCAGTGGGAGTCCACTTGATGAGGACCCTCACAGATGTATACAGGGGGGCCCTCCAAAATGTATACAGGGTCCTTTCCAAAGTATAGAGGGGGGCCCTCAAAAATGTATTAAGGAGGGCCCTCCCTAATGGACAGATGAGATGACCTTCAGTGCCAATAATCATGACTTTGCTTATGCTGTGTGATTCTTAATGCAGAGGTTTTACCACCAAAAGGGTAGAGGAGGGCCCTCCCAAATGTATGGAGGGCCCTCCCAAATGAATATAGAAGGGCTATTCCCAAAGTATAAAGGAGGGCCCTCACAAATGTATAAAAGAGGGCCCTCCAAAATGTATAGAGGACCCTCCCAAACATATTACAGGGCCACCTCTGGGCCCTCACCAAACTCAGGTTTGCATGCCCTGTGAACAATTGATTTGAGTGTTGCAGAATGACATGGAGGAGAAGGAATAGGAGAAGGAGATTAGGCAGAAACTGGCATACAAGTATATGGAAACCATGATGAAGTTGGGCCAACTATTCTTGGTGTGGGTAGGATGTGTGATGTCCCAGGCTGTCACTCTGTCCTACCCTATACCAAGTTCACCCAGTGTGCCGTCAGAGGAATTTATCGTCTTTGACTGTCAACAATATCATCTAGACATGTCTGTTGCTAAGTGAACCATCCCGGTTACGGCATTGCTGACAGCACAGTTGATATTAACAAACGCTTTTGTAAAGCGGGGTTGGAACACTGGGTACAATAGTGGTGCCACTGGCTAGGAAACCAGTATCCTGGGGCAGCCACAGCCAAGAGATCACAGAAAGACTCCATTCCCCAAACCTAAAGGAAACATCTGCACGGCTAACAATTTGGCAATTTTGCTGGGACAAAAAATAATGGACATGGTTGCTTTTGGTTGCGGTGTCTGTGTAACCGCAGCTCGTGGGCAGGTGGTGGGAGCGCTTGCTTCATGAACAACAGATGGTGAAGGGCCCTTCCCAAAGTATAGAGGAGGGCCCTCCCTTATGTATAAAGGAAGGCCATCCCAAATGAATAAAGAAGGGCCCTCCAAAATTCATCTCCCAAATGAATAGAGGCGGGCCCTTCCGAAAGTATAGAGGAGGGCCCTCAGAAATGTATAAATGAGGGCCCTCCCTAATGTACAAATGCAATGACATTTTCTGCCAGCAATCATGGCTTTGCTTATACTGTGTTAATCTTAAGGTAGTGGTTTCAGCACCAAATTAATAGAGGCGGGCCCTCCCAAATGAATATAGGAGGGCCCTCTCAAACATATGTTACAGGGCCACCTCTAGGCACTCACCAAACTCAGGTTTTCAGGCCCTGTGAACAATTAATTTGAGGGCTGCAGAATGACATGGAGGATGAGGAGGAGGGACAGTAACTGGCATACCAGTAGATGGAAACCATGTTGGAAGTTGCGCCAACTACTCTTGGCATTTGTAGGATGTGTGATGTGACATCCCATGATGTCATTCTGTCCCACTCTCCACCAAGTACACTCAGTGTGCAGTCACAGAAATGTTTCATCCCTCACTGTCCACAACAACTTCTTCTCAAGTCTGTTGTTATGTCGACCTTCCTAGTTACAGCGTTGGTGACAGCACGGTTGACATTGTTTCACACATGCTTATTAAAGTCTTGGACAGCACACCATCAAAAATAGTGGCGGCTATAAACTGAGTATCCGGGGACAGCCTCAGGCATGTAAGCATCCATCGGGAGGGAGGGAGGAAGGCCAAGGAGCTTCTGGAGGATCCCGGCCTGGCTGCACCGCTCAGCGTTGCCATCAGGTGTAGGAGAGCGGTGCAGTCCCACTCCACCCAGAGCGGGAGCGGCCAGGGAGGAGTAAGCACAGGCCCGCTCGACCCGCCACCTGTCTTCATGGTGAGAGACTGCGTCGCCGGCCCACAGCCTCAGGAGAACCTCTTCGTACCCCCAAAGGGACAGGAAACACTGGTGATAGGAGGTGGTAGGGGCTATTTAACCTCTTTGTGTTTCCTGCCCCTATTAGGGCCAAGAGGCAACCTCTTGTTGTGCTGTCGTGGTGGATGGGAGGAGAAAATAATGATCATGATGTGGTGCCCCTGCGACCAGGTGGCCACAAAGGGAAGTGCAGCCAGGTAAGGCAAGACGGTTGACAAAATACACAGATGCACACACCGACCCTACGCCTAGGACTCTAGGTTGGGCAAGGGGTGGCAGGTGTTAAGAGTAGTGGTTGGAGCGTAGAGTAGCACTGACAAAGTGGGTGGAGAGACCAACACTAGAAAACCCGGGAACACAAAGTGAGTCAGAACAGTAGGAACAGTGAGAGAGAACAGAAGAAGAACACAGAGTGGTAGTGTCACGGGTGGCACGGATGACAGGGTGGAGGCCACGCGCAGACGATCCCAGCGTGTGGCCCACCAGCCATAATGGTGGAGGATGGTCCGTCTCTTTCAGGGGCATTTACCTTCTGTGTAGATGGAGAGAGGGTGTGATGGGATCTCGCTGTTATGGGGGGACGGCTGTGGAGGTCTTGTGCTCGGTCTGGTTTTATCCACCAATATTGTAGGTCACTAGGACCCAGCAGATTCCTTCCACTTTTATAAGGAGGTTCATTACCCTTCCTCGGTGCAGGTGATAGTTCCTTGTGCACTCATTATCCTTGCTCCAGCAGACGCGGAGGTTGTGGAGGTTGCTGAGTTCTGCTGTCAGATAAGTGTTTCCTTTTCCCAAATGTCTGTCTTCCCTGGTGTTTGTCTTTAGTTGATAGTGGAGGGGTCTAGTGCACCTCTCCCTCTGATCCTTAGATAAGATAGTGCTAGGATCAGAGAGGGACGAGGTTCGTGGTCGGCGACAGTTGAGGAGACTGTATAGGGACGTTAGGGCAGACAGGGTCAGCTCTAGGAAGTCTAGGGGTCACCGTCTCCTTCTTGTGCCCTTAGCGTTAGGGACTCCTTACCCCCCCCCCGTCGTTATCCTACGCTGGGTGTCTTCCCCACTCCCAGCGTGACATTATCACCTGCCGTAACTGTAAGTGAAGGAAGGGGAGGATTCGATTTGTCTCCTTTTCCTTATGGATCCTGTGTCTGCTTTGGCCCAGCAGCTGCAGACCTTGTCTTTGGAGGTTGCGGACCTTCGGTCGGCTCTACAGGGACCACAATCACAAAATGGTGTCTTGGGGAATCAAGCAGTGGGTCCGGCCAGACCGGAACCTAAGGTTGCCCTCCCTGACAGGTTTTCAGGAGGCAGAGATAAATTTACTGTGTTCAAAGAGGCCTGTAAATTATACTTCAGGCTTAGGCCGTATTCTACTGGTGACGAGCAGCAGAGGGTAGGAATTATTATATCATTGCTGCAGGGGGATCCCCAATCCTGGGCTTTCTCTCTGCCCAGGACTCTACTTGTCTCCAGTCTGTGGATGGATTTTTTGACGCCTTAGGCCTCATATATGATGACCCTGACCGTGTCTCTTTGGCTGAATCCAAATTGCGCCATCTCCACCAGGGGACTCGGTCAGCGGAATCATATTGTTCTGAGTTCCGCAGGTGGGCTATGGACACGAAGTGGAACGATCCGGCTCTCAGGAGTCATTTTTGCCAGGGTCTTTCGGAAAGACTGAAGGATGCCCTGGCAGTGTATGAGACCCCTCCGTCCCTGGAGGCAGCTATGTCGTTGGCTATTCGCATGGATAGACGCCTCCAGGAGCGGAGGGGTAGGCCTCCTGCAACTGGGAGCCCTTCTCGTGGTGGTTCCTTGTTGCCGGGTGGTCACTCGGAGGGCGAGTCATTTCTCCCGAGGGGGGAGGAACCTATGCAACTTGGAGGAGCGGCGGCCTCGAGGCTCTCCTCCGGTGCCTCCCGGGGCAGGGGGAAGGGGGTCTGTTTTTTCTGTGGGAAAGGAGACCATTTTATCGGGGCCTGTCCCTACGCTCCTAAACGGACTGGGGTGCCGGGACCTCATGTGTCTATGGGGGGTGTGGGGGTAGTCGAGCGGGAGGTGTGTGTATCCTCCGTTTGTACTTCCCATTTTCTCCTGAGTGCAGAGGTGGCGCTAGATAGCAAAACGGAAGGCATTTCTGTGTTTGTGGACAGTGGTGCGGGGGTCAGCATGGTGGATGCTCGTTTTGTACACGCTCATGGGCTTAACCGCTGTTTATTGTCTCGCCCCATCCATATCTATGCCATCGACTCAGCACCGCTTGCTCAGGGTAGTCTCACACATATCGTACATAACATTAAGTTAACGGTTGGATCCCAACATCAGGAGACGTTATCTTGCTATGTCTTAGACGGTCTCCCCGCTCCCATTGTCCTGGGCTTGCCATGGTTGATTAAACATAATCCCGTAGTGGATTGGCAGTCCAGGGACATTGTGGAATGGAGTGATTTTTGTTCGGAGAATTGTTTGGCTACATCCTTTTCGGTGGTATCTGCTGAATCTCTGCCCCCATTCCTATCGGAGTATGAGGATGTGTTCTCAGAGAAGGGGTGCCGAGACTTGCCCCCTCATCGGGCATATGATTGCCCTATCAACCTCGTTCCCGGAGCTAAGCTGCCTAAAGCTAGGATGTTTACTATATCTGGTCCCGAAAGACAAGCAATGAAGGATTTCATTTCTGAAAGTCTAGAGACGGGTCACATTAGGCCCTCCACGTCGCCGGTTGCGGCTGGTTTCTTTTTTGTGAAAAAGAAGGATGGGGGCCTCCGTCCTTGTTTGGATTTTCGGGAATTGAATCGGATTACTGTCCGTGATCCATACCCCCTCCCTCTGATCCCTGATTTGTTTAGTCAGGTTGTGGGTGCTAAATGGTTCTCCAAGTTGGATTTGAGGGGGGCCTACAACCTGATTAGGGTCAGAGAGGGGGATGAATGGAAAACTGCATTCAATACCCCGGACGGCCATTTTGAAAGTCTCGTGATGCCGTTCGGGCTCACTAACGCCCCTGCGGTTTTCCAACATTTTGTCAATGATATTTTTCATCATTTGGTGGGTAGATTTGTAGTTGTTTACTTGGACGATATCTTGATCTATTCTCCCGATATGGAGACGCATCAGTCCCATGTCAAACAGGTGTTGCAGGTCTTACGGGACAACAAACTGTATGCTAAACTCGAGAAATGTGTTTTCGCCGTTCAGGAGGTTCGTTTTTTGGGGTACCTCTTGTCGCCGTTGGGTTTCCGGATGGATCCGGAAAAGGTCCGGGCGGTGCTGGACTGGGAGCGGCCGGACAATCTACGGGCATTGCAACGTTTTTTGAGGTTTACCAATTTTTACCGTAAATTTATTAAGAATTATTCGGTACTGGTGACGCCTCTAACGGACATGATTAGGAAGGGGACGGATTTTTCTGAGTGGTCTGATTCTGCTCGCCAGGCTTTCTCCTCCCTGAAGCGTTGTTTTGCTTCCGCGCCTGTTCTTTGTCAGCCCGATCTTTCTCGGCCCTTTGTTGTGGAGGTGGATGCGTCTGAGGTGGGGGTGGGGGCTGTGTTGTCGCAGGGCCCTTCACCTGGGAGATGGGTGCCCTGTGCGTTCTTCTCCAAGAAGTTGTCGTCGGCCGAGAGGAATTATGATGTGGGTAATAGGGAGCTCTTGGCTATTAAGTTGGCTTTTGAGGAATGGCGGCACTGGCTGGAGGGGGCTGTCCATCCCGTCACGGTTATTACCGACCATAAGAACCTGTCTTACCTTGAGTCCGCCAGGCGTCTCAATCCCCGGCAGGCCAGGTGGTCTTTGTTTTTCACGAGATTTAATTTTACCGTCACCTACCGTCCGGGGGTTCAGAATGTGAAGGCGGATGCATTATCGCGTAGTTTTCCGGGTGGTAGTACTCATGAGAGTCCCGTCCCCATCTTGCAGGAGGGGGTGGTTGTTTCTGCTCTTTGCCCTGATCTAGAGGGGGAGGTGTTGAAGGTTCAGGGGGGTGCCCCTGCCTCCTGTCCTTCTGGGAGACTTTTTGTGCCGTTCTCTTTGCGTCTCAGGGTGCTGTCGGAACATCACGACTCTGTACTGGCGGGGCATCCGGGCGGTAGGGCCACTTTCGATCTCTTGTCTCGTCGCTTTTGGTGGCCGGGGTTGAGGAAGGACGTAGCGGAATTCGTATCCGCCTGTGGTGTGTGTGCACGTGCTAAGGTTCCGCATACCCGTCCGTCTGGGTCTCTCGTGCCATTGTCTATTCCTGAGAGGCCATGGACACATTTGTCAATGGATTTTATCACCGATCTTCCGGCGTCTGCGGGCAAGACGGTGGTACTGGTAGTAGTAGATAGATTCAGTAAGATGGTTCGCTTTGTGGCACTGCCCGCACTTCCTATTGCTCGGACTCTGGCACAGGTGTTTGTAAGTGAAATCGTGAAGCTTCATGGGGTTCCCTCTGATGTGGTTTCTGATCGCGGTACTCAGTTCGTCTCCAAATTTTGGAAGGCTTTTTGTACACGTTTGGGGATTACGTTGTCCTTTTCTTCTGCTTTTCATCCTCAGTCTAATGGTCAAACCGAACGTGTGAATCAGAATTTGGAGACTTACCTGAGGTGTTTTGTCTCTGACCATCAGGAGACTTGGGCAAGTTATTTGCCCTTGGCCGAATTTGCCCTTAATAATCGCCTTCAGGAGTCCACTGGCAAGTCACCGTTTTTCGGGGCATATGGGTTTCATCCTCAGTTTGGTACTTTTAGTGGTACGAGTCCTTCCGGAGTTCCGGAAGAGGACCGTTTTACCTCGTCCTCTCTCCTCGGTTTGGCGGGGTGTGCAGCGTAGCTTGAAGCTCTTAGGTGACAGGTACAAACGTATGGCTGACAGGAAGCGTGCGCAAGGTCCGGACCTATGTGTGAATGACTACGTGTGGTTATCTACCAAGAATGTGAAGTTGAAGGTGCCCTCTTGGAAGTTGGGGCCCAGGTTTATTGGCCCCTATAGGATAACCGCCGTTATCAATCCCGTGGCGTTTCGTCTCGCGTTGCCTCCAGCTCTTAAGATTCACGATGTGTTTCACAGGTCGCTCCTCAAGCCGTATGTGCCATCATCTAACCCGTCTCCTTTGCCTCCTGAGCCCATCTGTGTGGCGGGGAATCTGGAATTCGAGATCTCGAGGGTGGTTGATTCACGCATGTTGCGCCGTTCTCTTCAGTATTTAGTGCACTGGAGGGGGTACGGTCCTGAGGAGCGGATGTGGGTGCCGGCGTCGGAGGTGTCCGCCGCGAGGCTGGTCCGCGCTTTTCACCGTTCCCATCCGGATAAGCCTGGTCCTGAGTGTCCGGGGGCCACTCGTAGGAGGGGGGGTACTGTCACGGGTGGCACGGATGACAGGGTGGAGGCCACGCGCAGACGATCCCAGCGTGTGGCCCACCAGCCATAATGGTGGAGGATGGTCCGTCTCTTTCAGGGGCATTTACCTTCTGTGTAGATGGAGAGAGGGTGTGATGGGATCTCGCTGTTATGGGGGGACGGCTGTGGAGGTCTTGTGCTCGGTCTGGTTTTATCCACCAATATTGTAGGTCACTAGGACCCAGCAGATTCCTTCCACTTTTATAAGGAGGTTCATTACCCTTCCTCGGTGCAGGTGATAGTTCCTTGTGCACTCATTATCCTTGCTCCAGCAGACGCGGAGGTTGTGGAGGTTGCTGAGTTCTGCTGTCAGATAAGTGTTTCCTTTTCCCAAATGTCTGTCTTCCCTGGTGTTTGTCTTTAGTTGATAGTGGAGGGGTCTAGTGCACCTCTCCCTCTGATCCTTAGATAAGATAGTGCTAGGATCAGAGAGGGACGAGGTTCGTGGTCGGCGACAGTTGAGGAGACTGTATAGGGACGTTAGGGCAGACAGGGTCAGCTCTAGGAAGTCTAGGGGTCACCGTCTCCTTCTTGTGCCCTTAGCGTTAGGGACTCCTTACCCCCCCCCCCCGTCGTTATCCTACGCTGGGTGTCTTCCCCACTCCCAGCGTGACAGGTAGATAGATTTCCCAGGAGGAATGGTTCCCTGGAGGATGCAGAATCCTGAGTGGCACAGACCCTAGGATCCATAGCCGGAGGCGAGGGAGACTACAACCGCAAGCATAGACACCCCAAAGCTGTAGGAAGGTGGGAGGACAAGGGCCCGGCAGCCGCACACATCTTAGGTGACCGGAGGAACCCTGAGCTGAAACAGTGACAGACAGAGGGAGCCTTGTGATCCCATAGCCATACCTGGGACACTGGAGGCTAGGCCGCTACAGCCAGAGAGCCGGCTCTATAGAGTGACTGGAGGCACTTTAGGACCCTAATCACAGGACACACCGGCATGGGGCAGGTGCTTTATGACCTGCAGCTTAACTTTCCACCACGATCTAAGAACACAATCTTCATAGTAGGACTGGTGACCATGACTGAGAGGGAAACATTCACCCAAAAGCCCGCGATGACCAGACTGAACCAGTGGGTGAGGTACTAGAGGAGAGACTAAAAGGGCCTGAATGGACTTGGAGGGAGCAACGCGGAGGAGCCACCAGAGCTGCACAGTCTAGTGCCGGAGCAGTGCTGAAGTGTTTAAGAGTGACTAAGGAACTGTAAACTGTGTAAACTGCTGTTGAAAGACCAAGTAAAGTACCCAGTAAGCTCACCCCTGCCTAAGACTGTTCCTTTATAGCGTTGCATACCAGGGCAACCAACACCAGGACACCCAGCACCGTGGAGAGCTGCAGCTGTGAAGTAAGTGCACTACACTCAGTACAATCCCTCACCAGGCCCGTCCATCACAACTACTCCTGCCCTGAGGACCCTCAGCCCTACCCGAGGAGGGCTTACCATCTACACTGCCCCAAGTCACCGTCCCTAGCAGGAATACGGCAGCGGTGGTTCTACTAACCACATACCCCGGGTGGCGTCACAACAAATCCCTTGTAAATACCCCTTTTTCGACTGATCCCAGGCCACGGGATCGGGTCATGACTACCGTGATACCCCAGAGAGACAGCACCGGCCCTGTTCCAGAGTACCCCATAGCCTAGGGGGTGCATCAATAACAAATCATGTAAATAAAAAAAACAGTGACATTTTATTGAAATAAATAGGATCTGTTGGATCTGCTATGATATTTTGGCAACAAAATATATATTGCATAAAAAAGCATCCTAAGATGTTGAAGAACTTTTCTGGAGTTTGACATTCTTAGGGAATAATATATTATTTTTCCAGTAATAAAATGTAATACCTTGTATGCTAATGAAGTTTGTGGCAATGCTGTCAGGAACCATTCCTTCTAAAGCTTCCCTCTTTATCTGAATCCGCTGGAGTTCTCCTGTTAATCATAACACTGCAGTTAGACAATGCATCATATTCAAATGTTTAAAATTTAATTCACGCATTTTAAATATGGCAGTATATGTCTGGAATAAAACTGTACAGTGTCCTTGGAATTCCATAGGGCGTATGTGCGCAGTGATTAGATACCCACTGATCATTAGAACAGGGGACAACACTAGAAAAAGTTTGAACAGACATTAAGTGAATGAGCATTGAAGATCACTCAAAGTTTATGGCATTGAAGGGTTAACCGCTTTTGGAGTGAAAGTCTGTAGTCACTCTATGTGACTGCAGACTTATGAATCCTCACTGTAAGGATTTTCTTTTGACAATGTGGACAAAGGGACAAGTATGTGTTATTCATGCCCCCTCCCACATTCCGACCAGACATGCACAGTCTTGTTCAATTCACTTTAATGGAGCGAGGCTGCACACATGTGGCAAGGAATATGAATATTGCATACTTGCAATCACATGACTGTCCACTCCTGTCACTGGAGAATCCTTACAATGCATGCTGTGTGATGTGAGGATTTATAATACCGTATGCAGTCAGAGTGTATACCGAGTTTCATACCAAACCTGATCAACCCCTTTAACAGCCCACTGGTTGCAGCCTACTCACTGTGCTCATGCTGCACTACAAACTGCAGTCTCTTGATTTATAGTGGGCTAGTGGATGGATTCCATCCCAGTAATGTAATATTTAACATCTATCCATACAATTTGATTATTTCAGACAGATAATAAGGATCAATATATTTTTGTCATTAGGAATCTAACCTTTGGGTCTAAAGTTGCACTTAAAGTCTGTTTCCTTACACGTTTCCCTTCTGGCTGAAATATAAAAGAAAAAACCCTCAAAGTATTCACTATTTAAAATATAACTATACATTGTACCATTGCCAGTGCCATTTTAATTTTTCACCATTGGCTCATTTTGAGTTTAATAGAAGTTTACAACCATTACAGAACTTTCAGTAGTGCCACATACTTTATTTTTTGAAATTACATTTTCACTGCCATTAAGATATACCATGTTCTTTGGACTATAAGATGCACGTTTTTCCCCCAAATGTGGGAGGATAGTGGGGCGTGCTATGTATATTCTGAATGTATCTATCTTACAGTCTGTGCAGCGATGGAGCAGGTCAAAAAAGGCTGGAGCAGAGTCATCGATGCAGTAAGCCTGAGGCTGGGGCAAATACGTGTGTCTGCTATTGAAAAAAAATAATATTCACTGCTTCAGCACCCATAATCCCACCCACCTCTTGCCACTGAAGCGGTGTTGAAAGGTGGGCTGGATTATGGGTGTGCGGAGCGGTGAATATTCATTTCTTTCCATAGCAGACACAGTGATAGAACCAGCTGTCGGCTTACTAGTGCGTGTGTCCCCCATTAAAGAAAATGACTATTCACTGCTCCTCACGCCCATAATCCTGGACATGAAAAGCAGTGATTATTCATTTTGGATTAGCTGGCACCTGACTTCAGCATTGAGCTGGTGGAGCATGAAATTGACTTCATGTGCTGCACTATTTACACACCGAGTTCAGTTGCTGGCATCAGAAGAGGACACTATGTATCGGGAAAGCAGAAGGAAGTTGGGCCCATGATGGGGGATTAATATATCAAGCTTAGTTACATATATACCATGGTGATCCTATATACCAGAATGAGGGAAAAATATACCTGGAATGGGTACAATTTGGGGGGCATTAGTACAGAATTGGGGGACATTACTCCCATAAGTGTTAGCAGCAGACCTCACCTGTAACAATGCATTATGACATTTTTTTTATCAATTGTTTTATTCTATTTTCGGCCTCTAAAACCTATGTGTGTCAAGAAAAATATGGTAATCATATTTTGCTTTGTCCTGGTTGTAGGTGGAGAACAGACTTATTTGGAAAAAGTTGGGGGGCATAGTAGTTGACTGAACTCTGCCAACACTTCATTCTCATAAATTGTTGAGGTCCATGTAGTTAAATCCAATCAATCTCACTCAACATTTGCAAGCTATAAACACAATCATCTACTTTTGGCGTGTTTTCCCCGAATTATAGGAAAAAAATAATTTGCATAATTTTAATTTTTCCTAAGAATTCTGTAAGTAAACAATTGAACAAATCATCAGTAGATTTGGTTTTCAGTACCATCTCTATGCTGATGACAATTAACTGTACACCTCTTTACCATACATCACGTCCACAAATACAAAGTACCATGGATCGCCTGCCGTTTTCTGTCTATAACACCTGTCCTACCTTTCAAACCTCCCCCTTCCATTTCTAAAACTTCTCTTGGGCTGCGCCAATTTTTTGGAATACACTAACCCAGATAATTCAACTAATACCTAGCCACTTCATTTTTAAACATGCATTAAATATATATCTCTTAATACAGGTCTATCACCTCGCTTCATTATTTTAACTCTTCCCTGTCTTGCTTTTCTAAATTTTCCTCAGAATCTGGTCCTTCTCATTCATTTCTCTCCACAACCTCCATACACCGAATTGTACTTGGTAACGGACTTAAATGACTGATGACCGGTTCATGCAGCTTTATTTGCAAAGCCCTATTTAATATAATGATGTCTATATCATACATGATATGCACGATTTACCTATTGTGTCCCTTCGTGATATTACCTCATGGACTGTAATCTTGTGAGCAGGGCCCTCACCCTTCTTGTAACCGATGAACTATGGTATGTGTTACTTCGTAATTGTCTTTATACAGTGGAACCTTAGATTACAAGTTACTTGCTTTGAGAGCATTTTGCAAGACAAGCTAACATTTAAAAATAAAATGTAAATTGGAATAAGAGCAAGATTTGGAATAAGAGCAAAATGTGAGCTCTCCCCACCCCTCTACAGTACTGTACCTTCCTCCCTGTACAGATACAGTACAGTACCAGTAATACTCACCACTTCTAGCACCTGTGCATAAGCCATCAATTGTCTTTTTATCACTTCCGGGTTCCAGCCTTTGCGTGTTCACCGCGCTCTGAACATGGAGACTTCCATACTTGATACTGTACATGTGTGATCATTTTTTATGAATACAGTAAATATTTTTGGGTTGTGGAACAAATCATCTGCATTTCAATTATTTCTTATGGTAAAATTTGCTTTGATATACAAGTGATTTGGATTACAAGCATATTCGTGGAACCAATTATGCTCTTAATTCAAGGTTCCACTGTATTCTGTACATCCCCCTGCTTAATTGTAAAGTGCTGTGCAATATGTTGACGATATATAAATAAAATTATTCTTAACTACCATTACCTTAATTGGAGGGAGATTCATCATTATTTTCCACCTTATTTTCAGAAGTTAAAATGGTTGAATAATGTCCTTTTCATCATTCAACTTGTGCCTTTTTTAAGTTTATTTGGTTTTATCTATTTTTGTTTTTTTTTCATCAAATTTATGTTTATGTACTCTAGTACCATGTCTAGCTTTTCTTTTGATGCAGTTGAAGACTAACACACAACATTTTATAAATCATTGAAAAGTGATCTTTGACTAAGAATAGCAGCTATTTTGATGATCGTAGACCAAAGAGGCACAAGAGTAAGACAAATAAGCGACTAAACTATTAATTAAAAAATAAAAATGCATAATATATTATATTATATTTTAAGTACAAATAATTATTATTTGGGCCTCATCATTTAAATGCATCATTAATATATTTAAATTTAATAGCAAACAGTGCAATAACATTCTAGTGTCTACAGATGACGGAAAAGCGTTTGTGGCAGAAATTATAGTATTTAAAACTGATATTGACACCTTAAGTGCATAGTAATTATTCAGCTATTATCTATTTGGATGTGCAGGACTGTTTTTCATTATTTTTTTAATACACAAGTTTTGCAAATCCACCTATGGTAACTATTTCACCTACATTCACAATGTCTCTATTCGGTTTAAAGGGAAACTGTCACCTAGAATTAGCCCCCAGCCTATAAATACCTGTCCCTATATCTTCCTATTAGTAGCCGCCTCCCCCGTTCATTTCGGCACTGCTGACATCGATACACCATTTGGGTATATCGACAGGCCTCAAGCGGCGCATTGTGCATGCGCTGTCACGCTGGGAGCGGGAGAGACACTCAGCGTAGGACAACGACGGGGGGGGGGGGGAATAAGGAGTCCCTAAAGCTATGGGCACAAGAGGGAGAGGGTGACCCCTAGTCTTCCTGGGGCTGACCCTGTCTGCCCTGACGTCCCTATACAGTTTCCTCAACTGTCGCCGACCACGAACCTCGTCCCTCTCTGATCCTAGCACTACCTTATCTAAGGATCAGATGGAGAGGTTCACTAGACCCCTCCACTAACAACTAAAGACAAACACAAGGAAAAACAGACAATGGGGAAAGAAAACACTTATCTTGCAGCAGAGCACAGCAACCTCCACAACCTCAGCTTCTGCTGGAGCAAGGATAATGAGTGTCCAAGGAAATATCACCTGCACCGAGGGAGGGCAATGAAACTCCTTATAAAGGTGGGAAGAACCTGCTGGGTCCTAGTGACCCAGAATACTGGTGTAGAAACCAGACCGAGCACAAGACCTTCCCAGCCGTCTCCCCATGATAGGGAGATCTTATCATACCTTCTCTCTATCTACACAGAAGGTAAATGCCCCTGAAAGACGGACCGTCCTCAAACATTATGGCTGATTGGCCAAACGCTGGGACCGTCTGCGCGTGGCCTCTACCCTGTCATCCGTGCCACCCGTGACAGTACCCCCCCGTCCACGAGTGGCCCCCGGACACTCAGGACCAGGCTTATCCGGATGGGAACGGTGAAAAGCGCGGACCAGCCTAGCGGCGGAGACTTCCGACGCCGGCACCCACATCCGCTCCTCAGGACCGTATCCCCTCCAGTGCACCAAATACTGAAGAGAACGGCGCAACCTGCGAGAATCAACCACCTTTGAGATCTCAAATTCCAAATTCCCCGCCACGCAGATGGGCTTCGGGGGCAAAGGAGACGGGTTAGACGACGGCACATACGGTTTGAGGAGCGACCTATGAAATACATTGTGGATCTTAAGAGCGGGAGGTAACGCAAGACGAAACGCCACGGGATTGATAACGGCGGTTATCTGATAAGGGCCAATAAACCTGGGCCCCAACTTCCAAGAGGGCACCTTCAACTTCACATTCTTGGTAGACAACCACACGTAGTCATTCACACACAGGTCCGGACCTGGCGCACGCTTCCTGTCAGCCATACGTTTGTACCTGTCGCCTAAGAGCTTCAAGCTACTCTGTACCCCCAGCCAAACCGAGGAGAGGGATGAGGTAAATCGGTCCTCCTCAGGAACTCCGGAAGGACTAGTACCACTAAAAGTACCAAACTGAGGATGAAACCCATATGCACCGAAGAACGGTGACTTGCCAGTGGACTCCTGAAGACGATTATTAAGGGCAAATTCGGCCAAGGGCAGATAACTCGCCCAAGTCTCCTGATTGTCAGAGACAAAACACCTCAGATAAGTCTCCAAATTCTGGTTCATACGTTCGGTCTGCCCATTAGACTGAGGATGAAAAGCAGAAGAGAAGGACAAAGCAATTCCTAAACGTGCACAAAAAGCCCTCCAAAACTTGGAGACAAACTGAGTACCACGATCAGAAACCACCTCGGAGGGAACTCCATGAAGCTTCACAATCTCACTTACAAACACCTGTGCCAGTGTCCGAGCATTAGGAAGTGCGGGCAGTGCCACAAAGCGAACCATCTTACTGAATCTATCAACCACTACCAGCACTACCGTCTTGCCTGCAGACGCCGGAAGATCGGTGATAAAATCCATTGACACATGTGTCCATGGCTTCTCAGGAATAGACAATGGCAAGAGAGAACCAGCCGGACGGGTATGCGGGATCTTAGCCCGTGCACACACACTACAGGCAGATACGAATTCCGCTACGTCCTTCCGCAACCCCGGCCACCAAAAGCGGCGAGATAAAAGATCGAAGGTGGCCCTACTGCCGGGATGCCCTGCCAATACGGAGTCGTGATGCTCCGACAGCACCCTGAGACGCAAAGATGATGGCACAAAAAGTCTCCCAGAAGGACAGGAGGCAGGGCGCCCCCCTGGACCTTCAACACCTCCCCCTCCAGATCAGGGCAAAGAGCAGAAACAACCACCCCCTCCTGTAAGATGGGAACGGGACTTTCATGAGCACTACCACCCGGGAAACTACGCGACAACGCATCAGCCTTCACGTTCTCAACCCCCGGACGGTAAGTGACGGTAAAATTAAATCTCGTGAAAAACAAGGACCACCGAGCCTGCCGGGGATTGAGACGCTTGGCGGACTCAAGGTAAGACAGGTTCTTGTGGTCGGTAATAACCGTGATGGGATGGACAGCCCCCTCCAGCCAGTGACGCCATTCCTCAAAAGCCAACTTAATAGCCAACAGCTCCCTATTACCAACATCATAATTCCTCTCGGCCGACGACAACTTCTTGGAGAACAACGCGCAGGGCACCCATCTCCCAGGTGAAGGGCCTTGCGACAATACAGCCCCCACCCCCACCTCAGACGCATCCACCTCCACAACAAAGGGCTGAGAAAGATCGGGCTGACGGAGAATAGGTGCGGAAACAAAACAACGCTTTAGGGAGGAGAAAGCCTGGCGAGCAGACTCCGACCACTCGGAAAAATCTGTCCCCTTCCTAGTCATGTCCGTAAGAGGCGTCACCAGCACCGAATAGTTCTTAATAAATTTACGGTAAAAGTTGGTAAACCCCAAAAAACGTTGCAATGCCCGTAGATTGTCCGGTTGTTCCCAGTCCAGCACCGCCCGGACTTTTTCCGGATCCATCCGAAAACCCAACGGCGACAGGAGGTACCCCAAAAAACGTACCTCCTTAACGGCGAAGACACATTTCTCGAGTTTAGCATACAGCTTATTGTCCCGTAAGACCTGTAACACCTGCTTGACATGGGACTGATGCGTCTCCATATCGGGGGAATAGATCAAGATATCATCCAAGTAAACAACCACAAATCTACCCACCAAATGATGGAATATGTCATTGACAAAGTGTTGGAAAACCGCAGGGGCATTAGTGAGCCCGAACGGCATTACGAGACTTTCAAAATGGCCGTCCGGGGTATTAAATGCCGTCTTCCATTCATCCCCCTCTCTGACCCTAATCAGGTTGTAGGCCCCCCTCAAATCCAACTTGGAGAACCATTTAGCACCCACTACCTGACTGAATAAATCAGGAATCAGAGGGAGGGGGTACGGATCACGGACAGTAATCCGATTCAACTCCCGGAAATCCAAGCAAGGACGGAGGCCCCCATCTTTTTTCTTAACAAAAAAGAAACCAGCCGCAACCGGCGAAGTTGAGGGCCTGATGTGACCCGTCTGCAGACTCTCGGAAATGAAATCCTTCATCGCCTGTCTTTCCGGACCCGATATAGTAAACATCCTAGCTTTGGGCAGTTTAGCTCCGGGAACGAGGTTGATCGGGCAATCATACGCCCGATGAGGGGGCAGGTCTTGGCACCCCTTCTCTGAGAACATATCCTCATACTCCGATAGGAACGGGGGCAGAGATACCGCAGACACCACCGAAAATGAGGTAACCAAACAATTCTCAGAACAAAAATCACTCCATTCCACAATGTCCCGGGACTGCCAATCCACTACGGGATTATGTTTAATCAACCATGGCAAGCCCAGGACAATGGGAGCGGGGAGACCGTCTAGAACATAGCAAGATATCGTCTCTTGATGTTGGGATCCAACCGTCAACTTAATGTCATGTACGATATGTGTGAGACTACCTTGAGCAAGAGGTGCTGAGTCGATGGCATAGATACGGATGGGGCGAGACAATAAACAGCAGCTAAGCCCATGAGCGTCTACAAAATGAGCATCCACCATGCTGACCCCCGCACCACTATCCACAAACACAGAAATACCCTCCGTTTTGCCCTCCAGCGCCACCTCCGCACTTAGGAGGAAACGGGAAGTACAAATGGAGGATACACACACCTCCCGCTCGACCACCTCCACACCCCCCATAGTCACATAAGGTCCAGGCACCCCAGTCCGTTTAGGAGTGTAGGGACAGGCCCCAATAAAATGGTCCCCTTTCCCACAAAAAAAAACAGACCCCCTTCCCCTTGCCCCGGGAGGTACCGGAGGAGAACCTCGAGGCCGCCGCTCCTCCTAGCTGCATAGGTTCCTCCGCACTCGGGAGGAACGACACACCCTCCGCGTGACCTCCCGGTAACCAGGAATCACCACGAGAATGGCTCCCAGTAACAGGAGGTCTACCCCTCCGCTCCTGGAGGCGTCTATCCATACGAATAGCTAACGACATAGCCGCCTCCAGGGACGGAGGGGTCTCATAAACCGCCAGAGCATCCTTCAGCCTCTCCGAAAGACCCTGACAAAAGTGACTCCTGAGCGCCGGATCGTTCCACTTCGTGTCCGTAGCCCACCTGCGGAACTCAGAACAATACGATTCCGCCGACCGAGTCCCCTGGCGGAGATGGCGTAACCTGGATTCAGCCAAAGAGACACGGTCAGGGTCATCATATATGAGGCCCAGTGCGTCAAAAAATTCATCCACAGAGAGGAGACAAGTAGAGTCCTGTGGCAGAGAGAAAGCCCAGGACTGGGGATCTCCCTGCAGTAGCGACATAATAATTCCTACACGCTGCTGCTCATCACCAGTGGAATAAGGCCTAAGCCTAAAATATAATTTACAGGCTTCTTTGAACACAGTAAACTTATCTCTACCTCCTGAAAACCTGTCAGGGAGGGCAACCTTAGGTTCAGGTCTGGCCTGACCCAATGCTTGATTCCCCAAGACACATTTTGCGGCTGCGGGCCCTGTAAAGCCGACCGAAGGTCCGCAACCTCCAAAGACAGGGACTGCAGCTGCTGGGCCAAAGCAGACACAGGATCCATAAGGAAAGGAAGAAAAATCGGTTCCTCCCCTGTCCTTCAGTTACAGTATTGGCAGGTGATAATGTCACGCTGGGAGCGGGAGAGACACTCAGCGTAGGACAACGACGGGGGGGGGGGGGAATAAGGAGTCCCTAAAGCTATGGGCACAAGAGGGAGAGGGTGACCCCTAGTCTTCCTGGGGCTGACCCTGTCTGCCCTGACGTCCCTATACAGTTTCCTCAACTGTCGGCGACCACGAACCTCGTCTCTCTCTGATCCTAGCACTACCTTATCTAAGGATCAGATGGAGAGGTTCACTAGACCCCTCCACTAACAACTAAAGACAAACACAAGGAAAAACAGACAATGGGGAAAGAAAACACTTATCTTGCAGCAGAGCACAGCAACCTCCACAACCTCAGCTTCTGCTGGAGCAAGGATAATGTGTGTCCAAGGAAATATCACCTGCACCGAGGGAGGGCAATGAAACTCCTTATAAAGGTGGGAAGAACCTGCTGGGTCCTAGTGACCCAGAATACTGGTGTAGAAACCAGACCGAGCACAAGACCTTCCCAGCCGTCTCCCCATGATAGGGAGATCTTATCATACCTTCTCTCTATCTACACAGAAGGTAAATGCCCCTGAAAGACGGACCGTCCTCAAACATTATGGCTGATTGGCCAAACGCTGGGACCGTCTGCGCGTGGCCTCTACCCTGTCATCCGTGCCACCCGTGACATGCGCGAGGTGTACATTACTACAGCATCAAATGCAAGCTGCGACTCCTCAGTGTCTGTGATGCTGTAGTTGGTACATCTCACGTTTGACGCTGTAGTAATGTACTTCATAGAAGAAGAAAACAGTGCCTCTCACAACAATGGTGCAGTTATTCCATCTTTACTTTATTCCAAACATCTTGTGGCACAACGTTTCGGACCTTACATGGTCCTTTATCAAGCACTGCTTGCTATATGAAGATATAGGGGGCCCCTGAGTTCCTAGGTGCTGTGAACCACAATCTGCCTTGTAGCTGTAGTAATGTACATTTCGCACATGCGCAATGCCGCAATTTGCGTCATACTGGCAAGTCCTCCCATGGCTCCGAGGCAGGCTCATCAAAATGTAGCTTCACGCCCATGGGGGCAAGAAAAAGAGCGGGGAGCCGGCGAAAATGACCCAGAGAGGACGCCCGGTGCGGTTATTGAGTGAAGCCGCAGCCTCATTATTGTAAGTGCAAAAAAACAAATTATTACACTTTCCCCAGATAGATTTAGGACTGAGAGGGATAGCTAGAATACTAATAGGAAGATGCAGGGACAGGTATTGATAGACTGAGAGGCTAATTCTAGGTGACAGGTTCCCTTTAAACTCTGTTTTATATTTGCTACATTTTTACTAGTGAAATTGTCTTTTATTTTGGTAAAATAAACTTATGCACATACCAACACATTGAGCTTCTTTCTCACTCTGTCTGATCGCCCGCTACCAGTAGCTGAAACATCTATGTAAATTTCTGTTGCTTCAAGTGGGATTATAACAAAGTACACCACTTTGGATGATTTTGAAGGTACTTTAACTGTTTCCTGATGACCTTTCGATTTGGTAGCCAAACTGCATAAATTCTCATTATAAAGGAATTTTACCCTGACCTGGTAAAGCAAAGAAATAAATCGAAATACATAATAAGTACGGTAATGTAAGGAAAAATAATAAAAGTAATGTAAATAAATATAAATATATAAATTTAACAATTGGGGGGGGAAGCAGTGATTCTCACAATTGTGCAATTGTAAGCTTGAATGATATTTTGTTAAATCATACAATATTGAGTGTTTAAATATGCTATTTTCATACTTTTCTATTGCATACACTCATGTGATTAGAATACTATATTTTCTACACTCTTTACCCCTTAACAACAGCTACATCTCAGTGATTAAAGCCATACAATGGTTGTCATGGTATCCTAAGGTCATCTGATGACCCCAGGGTACAGTGACCTGTTAGATCCTGCTATAAGGGGGCTCTTAATAGGCTGGGTCAGAGAAGAACTAACAGGTCTCATGATCTGCAGTACAGGAGTTCTGCAGTGCCTGAGACCAATGATCAAAGTAAACAACATGTTTCGTAAATGTATTGAAAAAAAGAGATTTTGTTGCTAAACTCTTAACCTTTCTAACATCCTATCAAAATGAAATGATGTTTGAAATATTATACAAATGAAAGGTAGATAGATGTTAAATATTATTTATTAATTATCTAGAAGAGCATCAATAACTGGTTTATAGCAGAAATACTGAATTTCCCCCGATTCACCTCAATCATTGCAGCACACACATAGTATGTGTAGATATGAAATCAAAACCTTAATTGACGGACCATGTGGAATAAGCCATTACATCCCGAGCCCAAGAGACTTTGTTGCCGTGTACAAAATGGAGCAATGTGTCCATGATTTTACTGCAACCAGTGAGTTGCAAGCAATGTCTGCACAGATATCTCTGTGTGTAACGGTACCTTTAGAGGCAGCTCCTTGCTGTAGAGGTACCGTTACACACAGAGATATATTGCTTGCAACTCACTGGTTGCAGTGAAATCATGGACACATTGTTCAATTTGTACACAGCCACAAAATGTAACAATGTGTCCATGATTTCACTGCAACCAGTGAGTTGCAAGCAATATATCTCTGTGTGTAACGGTACCCTAACACACAGGCATTGCGCTATGTACGCCCGCCAGTTATCGATGAGGGGTTAATATAGCTCCCAGACACACTGTACACTTTTTCTTTTGTGCAGGCAATATGACACCCACCGATCTACCCCCATGTAAGAATCATGTTCATTGGAGCTTCTATTTTTGCACTTAGTTGCATATCAGGCGAATGACAAAACAAATAAGAGAAAATATATCAGCATATAATACATGACAGGATTAGAGAAGAAAAAAATGGAAAACAAACCGTAGCTTGATCTGATTGGTAATTGTGTAGTACTGCTCTTATCTGTACTTGTTCATTTTTTATAACGCTGTAAGGCATTCTCAGGTCAATGAAGAATTCTTTAAAAGTGGTCAATTCATATGGCTCGGAAACACATATACCTGAAAAAATATATTCCAATTGTTAATAAGTCACTTTTGTTTTCAGCATATTGTGTTACACAGTTTGTACAATTTATTATATTGTGACATAAGATTAGTCAACTCCATGTTATAGCAAATATATATATTGTACGGCATATGTAATTTTCTGGTTGTGGGTATAAGGGTGAGTGCTCATGATCAGGATTAGCAGCATTTTGGGTGCAGCATATGTTCACAGTGTTGTACAGTACAAGCACAGTGAATGGGATTTATAGAAACATCATGCCCACTGTGCTTTTTTTACACAGTGTAAACTGACATGTGGCACAGCTTCCCTGCAGTATGTCAATTTATTCTTGCATATGCAAATAGAGTCTGTGTTGAGCGCTTTAGCCAGCTGCCCGCAGTGTTTTCTTGGACTGGTCTCCCTGAGATCAGTGAATGCTTTGTGAATTTATTCTTGCAGACACGCTAGTGTTCTCAGTGGGAGACCACAGCGAAAATACACTGCACCCAGAATCCTGATCGTGGGCATGGATGCTGCGTTCTCCCGCAGAGGACATTAGCGTCCTCATAAGAGAATGATGCTGAGTCTCCTGATTGTGGGCACATTGTGAATCTGTTAGGAGCATCATAATCATATTTTATCAGACCAAAAGAATAAAGCACTATTTAGAAAACACATTGCATAGCAAGCCTCGCACAATCAACAGGCAACCCTGGCAGACCAATCTGACTAAAGAACTGAGACGGGCTTCCAGGGTTGCTGATCAGAGATGGAAGAGATCCCATTCCACCGAGCACTTTGTTACATACAAGCAGTTCCTCACCAACTACCAGTCCACCCTCATTTTAGCAAAACAAACCTAATTCTCATCTCTCATATCCTCTCTGTCTCAAAACCCTAAACAGCTATTCAACACCTTTAATTCTCTCCTGTGTCCCCCAGCACCTCCTCCCTCACGTCTCATCTCTGCTGAAGACTTTGCCTCTTTCTTTAAGCAGAAAATTGACAATATCAGAGTAAGCTTTGGCATGCAGTCCCCAGAGCCCATCATCATAACTGCTCAATCCTCTTTTTTCAAAACCAGCTTCTCCGTTATGACAGATTAACTCTCCTCTCTTATGTCAAGATCCCATCTCACCACCTGCGTGTCTGATTCGCTCACCCAGAGTGGGACTGCAACCCACATGGGACAGCATAAAGCCACTCCCACCAATAAATGTATAAGTTGGATGTGAACGCAGTCTTAGGCCTCATTCAGACATCCATAAATCTCGTACATGTTCTATCCATGTTTTTCATGGATACAACACATATTCATTATAGTTTATGAAGTTGTTCATATATTCATGTTTTGCTCACAGACTGAGAATACATGTTCGATTGTATTCTTGTCTTAAACTTATTATCACATACTGTGTGTTCTCTCTCAGAAATAAGTTGCTGAAAACTCTACAGTTGATTAGAAGAAACCTGCACATTAAGTTTTCCAGAATAGCAATGTATTTTTCACCAGTCTTTTCATGATTGATATACAAAAAACTAATGAGCCATGCACACAGTTAACATGTCTGTAGGACAGCGTTCACACCACCAAAATACTGAATCACAAAAAAAACAGTCAAACAAACGTGTAAAATACACTGTTGTAAAGAAAAACAGTAAAAAGCAAGTGCTGCTAAAAAAGTAGTAAAAACAGGGTATCAAGTTGATATTGTTTTTGCAAAAAATGTATGCTAAGCTGCTCTACCTCTTCACGGTAACCCTTGTCAGAGCAGTCCCTATCTGATGTATTAAAAAATCTGACCATGTGTATTGGTACCTATATGAGCAGGATCCAGAGAGGTCCAAGGTCTGACATGGACTGAATGCATAAAAAGGGCTTTTTATGAGCAGGGCTCATGTGGGAAGGGCAGGAGGTTCCCCTATCTTGCAATGGCAAGAAACATAAAAAGACGTCTTCTGCATTTAGTCCATGGCAGACCTTGGACCTGTCTGGATCCTGCTCATATAGGTACCAATACACATGGTCAGGTTTTTGAATACATCAGATAGGGACTGCTCTGTCAAGGGTTACCGTGAAAAGGTTAGAGCGGCTTAGCGTACAATTTTTGCAAAAAACGTATCAACTAAATACCCTGTTTTTACTACTTTTTTAGCAGCACTTGCTTTTTACTGTTTTTCTTTACAACAGGGTATTTTATACATTTGTTTGACTGTGTTTTTTGTGATTCAGTCTTTTGGTGGTGTGAACGCTGTCCTACAGACACGTTCACTGTGTGAATGGCTCATTAGTTTTTTGTCTATTATGTTTCTTGCCTTTTCAAGATAGGGGAACCTCCCGCCCTTCCCCCACGAGCCCTGCACATAAAAAGCCGTCTTCTGCATTCAGTCCATATCAGACCTTGGACCTGTCTGGATCCTGCTCATATAGGTACCAATACTCATGGTCAGGTTTTTGAATACATCAGATAGGGACTGCTCTGACAAGGGTTATTGTGAAGAGGTAGAGCAGCTTAGCGTACATTTTTTGCAAAAAATGTATCAACTAAATACCCTGTTTTTACTACTTTTTTAGCAGCACTTGCTTTTTACGGTTTTTCTTTACAATAGAGTATTTTACATGTTTGTTTGACTGTGTTTTTTGTGATTCAGTCTTTTTATGTTTGATATATTGTGCACAATTGCCCTAGGGCTTCTTTTAGTGGTAGCTCATAAGAAGCAGGCTCTGATACATTGGTCATGTAACTTAGCACTTCTTGCCATAAGAGTGACACATTACAAGAAAATTTACTTTTTGCAGTCTCTAAATTCTCCATAACTTTCCATGCGGGCTTCACTAAACATCTTGGCCTTTTCACTAAACTTTGGATCAAAATCTGAATTCTGCTCCTGTGGCTGTAAATCTGGCAGAGGCAGTGTGGTGTTTTCCTCAGACATGATATGTCATAGGCAGGAAGGATTTGTCTAATTATGTGGGCGGCTGGATTCTTAGCATGGATCAGATGGGGAGGCTGTACTGTAATTGCTACATACCGATTTTGATACCTTGTATGTTGCATGCAGATGCAGGAGTTTCCTTTTGCAGAATCTTTAGGAAGCTGCGATTTGGCTTTACTGTTGTATTTGGCAGACATCTTTCTTACTATTCTGTCTTCACAACTACACTGCCTCTGTAAGGTGCTTGAACTATCATTTCTCCTGCTGCCTGTATGAACTGTTGACTCACAGGTAGAAATGTCATCACAGCTTGAACTTGGCTGCAGACACATGTATGTAGGTTTATTATAAATCTTGAGTTTATGCACAGTACAGCAGTTTAAAAAGATGATTCTATCAGAACTATAATGAGATGCTGCTAATAAGATAGCAGACAAAGGTAAAATGGACAAGAAGAGAGGAATTACAGACATCAGAGCAGCTACAGGGAGGGAGAAGAATTAACATTCTAAAAATGGCAAACCTATTGCTTAGCAACATATTGAAAACAATACAATGGCAATACAATACTGTTTGATTTCCAAGTTGTGGGACACGACAGACATGTGCGGGGAAAGATGTGGGCTCAAGGGAGGGAGGTGACCAAGGACATACCTATACGTCATTTGTCATTAAGGGGTTAAGGTGAATTTCTGTCTTCTGCTCTCCTAGTAGAGGGTGCCTTTTGTGCCATACATAAGTGACTCACCGTTGCCGGTTTCTCAGGTCTCAGGTGATGATTCCCTCGTCACGGTTCCGCGCCTGAGGTTGTGGGGCCCGGTGGTCAAATGAAAAGGGATTAAAGGATGGGGATGTTTCTTGATTGTCGTGACGCCACCTGTGGGAGTCCGGTGATGGCACCGGCGCTGCTTGGGCCTCCGGGGGATGTGCGGCAGCTGGATGGGATGCTCCCCACAGGATGAGCAGAAGTCCCCGGGGCCAGGAGCTGTACCAGATGGAATACGGCAGCTCAGTTGTTTTGAGTATTATTCCAGGAAGAATGCACGGACACAAAGTCTTTTCTGTACCTTTTACTGGTGACAACAGGTACACTCGACCGGGTGATGAAGTAGACACTCCTGGAGTTTCCACAGCAAGCAGTGGTATAGGCTTCCTGATATACACAGTTATACAGGGTCTGGTGGATATGAATCCTGCCGGACCGGGGTTGCACGTTCTGGTGTCACTTGATACACCCGAGTTTACTGCACTGAGGGCACTATAAAGGGAGGTCAAACGCGTCCGTCCCCTCCTGGGCTCTCATTTGTTGGTTCTTCAGGTGTCCAGGGAGCTAGACTCCCTTGTTTGAGGTGCTGGTTTCTCTGCAGCCTGTGCTGTGGCTCCTGCAGCTCAGACCCAGTGACAAGATTGTTAGGGCGAGTTGAAGTAACTCCTCTGTCCCTGTAAGGTATTCGCCTCCTTCTCCTATGACCCCAGTTGCGAGGGTCTCTCACTTTCCGGGTGTGCTGGTATGGGTCTAGTGTGGCTCCAGTACCAGGTCAGCTCGCCTAGCTGTTCACAGTTCTAAAGTGACTGCACACTCCACTGTTTCTCCCTCCAGGACCCGTATTTATAGGGGGAACTGGCTAAAGGTAACCAGTGGAGCTCCCCCTAGAGGCCTGGGGTGAAAAGGGGTGTTAAAAGTAGGTGTTAGTAAGTGAGGTCTGCTTGCTGTGTACATTCCATTTGTGTCCTAAGAGTTCTGTGGTGCCCCAACCCAGGGTGCCACATAAGTATTTTAGCTAATTAAAATTATCTGCAGAACACACAATATTGGTAATTCTAATAATAGTTGTAAGTTCACCTTACCTTTGTCTTTTTTAATGCTTATTGCTTGTATTATCCAGGTTGTAATAGAATCCGGTAGGGTAAGTACTAATGGATCAGTGACAGTGCTAAAAATGAAATAGAGACTTGATAAATGAGCTGACAGATTACTTAAAATGGAATAAATATTCAGGACGGAGGGAATGTGAACATATTGAGTATTTACAGAAGATTTTTCTGTAGCATAAACCAGAATGCTGGCATGAAAAACAATACTTAAAATTAAAGCATTTTTGAAGCACTTGTGTTTTTGCTATGTTTCTACTTTGCATTTTTCTTTTTTTTTTTAACAGGTGAAAAATGATTCTAAATGTCTACGACTGGCTTTACACCACGGTTTTGCACCTGTCAGGGTGCATCCTGAAAGGACAGGATGTGGAGAAAGTGTGGCCAAATATAGTCCCTGATCAGGTTTTAACAGGATTCATTTTCTGCCGCTGTCCATGGTGCTGAAGTCTGCCTGCGTCTGCTCTACCACTGTTCTTGGTGCTGAATACACAGCCTGTGTTTGACATACTGCTGTCTATGGTGCTGAAGTTTGGATGGCAGGATTTCTGAGCGTGCTCTGTGCTCTAAATGGTATCCGGGAAACGATCTGTTTTTTTACCCAATCCAGCATAATAGACTCCCATTATATGGGAACCGGATTGCGCCAGATCCGGTTCTGTCTGGTTTTGTCCGATTTTTGCACCAGAGACAAAAAATGCTGCAGGCTCCGATTTTGGGGATGGTGAAAGACCTGACAAAACCAGATCAGGTACAGAATACACAAAACCTGATGGTCAAATAGGACCAATCCGGCACCATAGGGAAACATGGGAGGCAAAACCAGATCAGGTTCTGTTCGGTTCAAACCAGACAGGACCTTATGCCAAAAACCGTGGTGTGAAGCTAACCTAAGGCTGGTTTCACACTGCAGTTTTTTTCCTGATCAGGTTCGATCAGGTTTGTGTGCCAAAACCAGGAGAGGAACCAGGAGAGGAACTTGCAGAGGAAAACTATAATTGAAAGATTGACATCTGTTCTGAGTTTTGGAGACACTCCTGGTTTTGGCACACAAATCTGATGAACACTGATCAGTGAAAAAACTGCAGTGTGAAACCAGCCTTAGGCCACGTGCATCAAGTGTTTGTTGAGTTTTTACCTCAGTATTTGTAGCCAAAATCAGGAACGGAACAACTTGAGGTAAAGTATAATGGAAACACATCACCACTTCTGTATTTTTAACTCGCTCCTAGCTTTGAATTACAAATAAAACGGACAGCACAGAACTAGGACCAATATTATTCAATGAAGCAGTATAGCTGAGCAATATTTGAAAAAAAAAATAACAAGTCTGTTTGTAAAAACTAATTAAATCTAAAAATCTAAGGCCAGCTTCAGACTGCGTGTCTGATCCGATCCGTAGCTGTCCGCTTGAGGCAGACAGCCGCGGACCGGATCAGCACACAGGACTGGGGGCTATTATGCCCTCCGATCCTGTGTACAGCCGCACGCAGTTCCCACTGCTGATAGGTGAGGACCGCGGGCGCCGCGGTCCTGACCTGTCAGCTGGTTCAGCTGCGTGCGGCTGTACACAGGATCGGAGGGCATAATAGCCCCCAGTCCTGTGTGCTGATCCGGTCCATGGCTGTCTGCCTCAAGCGGACAGCTACGGATCGGATCAGACACGCAGTCTGAAGCTGGCCTAAGCATGCACTAGTTTCTTCCATATGTCTTATGTCTTATGTTACATGAGATTCGCTCATTCAAATCTGTGGGTATGTAGAAAAATAAACACAGATTCAATGTGGATCATCTGTATAGAATCAGTTCTTTTACAGATAAATTGCAATTCGTTAACATAGAAAATGGTCTTGTAAAAGATCAATAACTGCTGCTTTAGAAATGGATTGCGTACAAATTGCAAAATGTCTGTAGCAGTGTGACCCCAGTCTTAGGCTACGTTTACATATTGCACATTTTTTGCGGGTTTTTTTTGCGCGGGCGCTTTATGCCGCATCTTGCATCTGCGCAAAAAAGTGCCGTAAAAAAACGCAGTGCATTCACACACCGCGGTTTTTTACATGATCATTTTTTCCCCAAAAGCGCAGGGAAGAAGTGACGTCACACAGGGGAGGAACAATTCTCCCCTGTGTGACGTGTGACGGCCCCTTTTGGGTTTCGTAGTATATTAATATACACTAAAAAAAACTAAATAAACTAATCCAAATGTGTAAAAAATAATAAAAATTGAATACTTACCTCTCCGCCGGGTGTTCTAGGTGCCGAGAGTCAACACAATCACAGGTATCGACCATCCAGGACCTATCAAGATCACTGATTGGCCGCTCACAGTCATGTTATATGTGATGTGCTATGATGTGAGCAGCACATGACCGCGAGCGGCCAATCAGCAATCTTGATTGGTCCTGGAAGATCGATACCTGCGGTTGTGTCGGCACCCGACTCCCAGAACATCCGGCGGAGAGGTAAGTATTCAATTTTTATTATTTTTTACACATTTGGATTACTTTAATTTGGGTTTCGCAATGTATATTAATACACTACGAAACCCAAAAGGGGCTGGCACAGATGTCACACAAGGGGAGCATTCTTCCACATCCTGCAGCGTCGGCATATTCCAGCTGGAATTGTGCATTGTCTGAACGGCGATGTGTAATACCAGCGGGAATAATGGGCTCCTATGGGAAAAAGCACGGGTGCAGGTGCGTAAAGAATTGACATGGTGATTCTTTTTATGCCCGTGTTTTCCCACATAAAAGTGCTGTGTATATTTAATCAGCGTCTGCACGGCAAAGTGAATTTCACATTCACTTTGCCGGCAGACGCACACGCACTTGCGCTTTTTTGAAAAGCGCGTTCAAAAAATCGCAATGTGTGAATGCAGCCTAATAGTAACAAATGCCTAAACTCTGTACAAGCTACATAATGAGGAATTATTTTGTTCACAGACAACCCTTTTAACTCTCATAATGAGCAGTGGTGCCTATTCTGATTTTGTAGCAATTAGTTGGGGCACCCTGATCGTCACCATAAAGACACTCTTTTCTTTTTCAGGCTACTGTTAGGCTAAGTGTCCACTGTGCATATTTGTTTGGCTTGCGTTTGTGATGCTTTTTTTCAGCCACGAAACCGCAGCTGTTTCAGAAAAGCATGCATGCTTCTCTGGTGCGTTTTTGTAAGTGCTGCTTTTTTCAGCTCATTAGAATGGAAGACAGTTGTAAAATGCAGCCGAAAAAAGCACAAGATAATTGACAGGGACTTTCAAAAACGGCACCACCTAAAAACGCACATAGTGTGCACAGCTTTTTGAAAATCACATTGACTTTCATTACAAAGCTGTGAGTCATGCCTTTTTTGGTGCACCAAAAAGCAGCAGGAACACACAGTGGGCACATAGCCTTAGTGCTGTAGTGAAAGCCAGTGCATCTATTAGACCCAATGATCACCAGTTGTCAGTCCGCTCAACCAGGAAAAACTCTGTCCGTGACTTATTTCAGAGCGAGATTCTTTTTTCACTTTCACTATGGATGCCCCAGTTTCAGTTAGAGAAAACCAGTAAAATAAAAACATAAAAAGAAAGAGTTCACCTCCTTAAAAAAAAAAAAAAAAAGAGCTGATTAGTATATGATAAAAGTCTGGCTTCACACTGCACTTTTTCATTGATCAGTGTCCATCAGTGTTTGTGTGCCAAAACTAGAAGTGGAACTTGCAGAGAAAAACTATAATTGACATATTGACACCTGTTCGGAGTTTTGGAGACACTCCTGGTTTTGGCACACAAACAATGATGGACACTGATCAGTGAAAAACTGCAATGTGAAGCCAGCCTCATGGAATACAGAAAAGGGAAGCATGCAAAGCAGTCAGTCATCCATATTTTAGCAGGTTAGAACATCAAGAATAACATTCCCAGGACAGCATCTGTACTCCCTGGTATCTGATTTAAGGTGCCCTTTACCTAAGGCCTAGGCAAAAAAGGCCAGTATGCATTAGTAAATGAGCCTCATCCCGCAGCTCTTCCAAACGTTTCTCTAAGCTAAAATCACTGTGGGTGGGACAGGACTGTACTTAAAAAAATATTTGACTTTGCTGTGTGGACTAATGATGTTAACAGGGAAAATGTTGAAAATATGAGTAACAGTGGAGACACCGGCACCATGGAAGCAGTCTGCTTTTATATTGCAAATAATTGTAAATCAAGTGGCCTCTGTAACATTGAAAAAGAGAGACTACAATATGTGTGTTCTGCCAGTGTAGCATGATGTTGACAGTAAACAACTGTTGGAAGTTTTACGTCTGTATCTTCCCTCTGGGAATCATTCCGTAAAGCAAATCATTGTGGCACTCTGGAGGTAGTCGAAGCTCACCCTCTACTACAGCCCCGCGACACCCCCACATCATCTGGCATGTTCAGCAGGATAATTCTGTGTGTCCATTCAAGGGCAAGCTGCATGGGCAATCCCTGTGAAGTGGCGTGCCGCAGCTAGAGTGTGGGTAATTAGAACTAAAATAGCCAGCAAAGCATAGAGGAGAAAACAGGCCAACATGAGCATTACTGAAGCACTGTAGTGTGAAAGTTTAGCCAACCCCTGGGAGAAGAGGCATATGTGGGGGGGAACTGGCGGGGCATGTGCCCCAGGTGCAGCCATCAAGGGGGCGCCGTCGGACCACCTGATGTGGCAGTCCGAGTCTCACCCCAGCAGCGGTGTTTTGCCTCCCCTGTAGAGTGAGCCAGCTATACTCTGAGCTTGCTGTCAATCTGAGCCGGCTCCCTGTCAACCGTTGTACTCATGTCTTATTCAGACACAGGTACGATTGAAGCCCTGACCACTTTTGGGTCAGGGTGACACCAGCTGTGTGATCAGGTCAGCTTATCACACAGCTGACACCACTTCTCGCCACTGCGGAGGTAGCAAACAGCCCTGGTGTTGAAGACACCGAAGACAAACAGGAACACGTATGGGGTGAAATGGAGTGTAGCTATGGAGACATTATAGGTTGAGAGGGGATGTATATAAAGACACAAAAATGGGAAAGAGAGGGAGGGTGATGCTTATGGACACAGTACATGGAGAAAGGTTAAGGGGGGATGCATATGGACATACAATATAGAGAGGATGAGGACGGATATATATGAACATATTATATGGAGAAAGGGTGTGGGGGATGTATATGGACACACAATGCGGGGAGAGGGTGAGGAGGGATGTACAGTTGAAACCACAAGTTTATATATGAGCTGGACCGCAGAGTGAAGGCTGGGAACTCCTTCAAGACTGTTGGAAGACCATTTCCGGTGACTACCTCTTGAAGCTCATCAAGAGAATGCCAAGAGTGTGCAAAGCAGTAATCAAAGCAAAAAGTGGCTACTTTAAAGAACCTAAAATATAAGACATATTTTTAGTTGTGTCACACTATTTTGTTAAGTATATAATTCCACATGTGTTAATTCATTGCTTTGATGTCTTCAGTGTGAATCTGCAATTTTCATAGTCATGAAAATAAAGAAGACTCTTTGAATGAGAAGGTGTGTCCAAACATTTGGTCTGTACTGTATATATATAAAATAGAGGCTGTGGGATGCATATATTGATATATATATATATATATATATATATATATATATATATATATAATAAAAATTGTGAGCAGCATAAGGTAGCCAAAATACATTCTAGCTGGTGTAAGATCCAAGCACTGTTCAGTGCTTAAAAGCACTGTTCAGTGCGGTTATTAACGGGCCTCTACCTGTGGTATAAATTACCTCTACCTGCGGTATAACTTGCGTGTATGGGTGTCTATTCCACTAAGAGCAATTAAAAACCTGCGCGTATGGGTGTGTCCAGGACCTAAGCTACAATAAGATGAAGAGTCTCAACATGGCTACAGGGCGGGGAGGGTGCTCGGTCAGAAAACGTATCAATATTAACATTAAGTACGACCGTTGACACCTCCCTGTGTGAAAGGTGCTAGCCAGAAAAGCATGAAACAAGAAAAAGATATTGGCTGCATACTAAAGCTAGGGTCACACTTAAAAGGCACAATGCAGTAACTGCATCCATTACCGGATGCGTTTTTTCTTCATACTATGTTTTGATAGTAAAATTGCAACCTTCATTCCACATCTGGATGCATTAACGCATCCACTTTTGGAATGTGGATTTTTGCAATTTTGCATCCAGATACGGATCTGGTACCGTACCATTTTTCTATTGAAGCCTATGGGCTGCGGATCCAGTTGCGCTTTTGAGCATTTTTAATGCTCAAAACCGGATCAGGATCTGCAAGCCCAACCGCAGATGTGACCCTAGCCTAACACTAAGCATACAAGAAATAGCCTACTGGCTAAGGCTAGCTTCACACTGCAGTTTGTTTTTTCACTGATCAGTACCCATCCAGTTTGTGTGCCAAAAGCAGGAGAGGAACCAGGAGAGGAACTTGCAGAGAAAAACTATAATTGAAAGATTGACACCTGTTCTGAGTTTTGGAGACACTCCTGGTTTTGGGACTCAAACTGGATGGACACTGATCAGTGAAAAAACTGCAGTGTGAAGCCAGCCTAAGGAATGCTATGGCATGAATATGTGTAAAGCTGTTCAAGTGTGAATGGGGCATAAAGATATGGCAGAAAACTGCTTCATGATACAAAGAAAAAAATGAGAACTTAGCTGATGCAATGGCCAAAGCATGTGAGCCCGGTAAGCAGCGTCAAGGTTACAGATTCACATGCTTTGACCATCACATCAGCTAAGTTATCACTTTTTTCTTTGTGTCTTGAAGCAGTTTTCTGCTATGCCTTTATGCCCCACTCACGCTTGAACAGCTTTACACATATCCATGCCATAGCATTCATTAGTCAGTATGCTATTTCATACACGCTTACTGTTCGAGTGTAGCCAATATTTTTTCTTGTTTCATGCTGTTCTGGTTAGCACTTTTCACACAGGGAGGTGTCGCTTGTGATGAGTGCTGTCCGTTTTTTGGTAATATATACAGTTGTGGCCAAAACTATTGACACCCCTGCAATTCTGTCAGATAATACTCAGTTTCTTCCTGAAAATGATTGCAATCACAAATTCTTTGGTATTATTATCTTCATTTAATTTGTCTTCAATGAAAAAACACAAAAGAGAATGAAGCAAAAAGCAAAACATTGATCATTTCACACACAAATCCAAAAATGGGCCAGACAAAAGTATTGGCACCTTCAGCCTAATACTTGGTTGCACAACCTTTAGCCAAAATAACTGCGATCAACCGCTTCCGGTAACCATCAATGAGTTTCTTACAATGCTCTGCTGGAATTTTAGACCATTCTTCTTTGGCAAACTGCTCCAGGTCCCTGATATTTGAAGGGTGCCTTCTCCAAACTTCCATTTTTAGATCTCTCCACAGGTGCTCTATGGCAGGGGTCCCCAACCTATTTTGCTTCGGGGATCGGCTTCAAGGAAGACTATATTTCCAAGGCCCGGTAGGGCAGGGTGGCATATGGGCAGGGCTTTGGTCAGATGGGGCGGGGCTATAGGGTTGTAGTTTAGTAGTCGTACAACACAGTCAGTGCATACTTATTTAAATATGACATTTATAATGTAAATGGGACTCAACTCACCATAGGTTCAGAATCAGTGGGAGCTCTGGGCTTGATTCCCTGGATTAGTGGGAGCACTGGGCTTGCTTTCCTGCAACAAGACAGTTCCATCTAGGGGTGATGGGAGATAGTGACACCCGAAGTGTGTTCCTTATTTCCAGTCTGCTCCGTAATCTCGTTTTTGCTGTTGTCATTGCAGAAAATCCAGTTTCACAAAGATAGGATGTTGGAAATGGAAGCAGAGTTTTTAGTGCTTTTGTGGCAATCTCAGGATATTCTGTCTTGACTTTAATCCAGAATGTTGTGAGATTTGAGGTCTCAAATAGGGATGGGCGAGTCTACTCGCTAGGACTCGTTACTCGGCGAGTAGTAAGGGACTCGCAGGACTCGGTACTCGGCGAGTTTCCCAGCGATTACTCGCACAGTAACGAGTCCAATGCAAGTCAATGGCAATCCTAGTTTTGTCAGAGTTTACTTTTTCTCACTCGCTAGACTCGCTATATCACATCGCTATGTAGCTTGAATCTCCCCAAATCGTTTAAACAATCGCACCGCTTCACGGATACCCGCTGTCAGCAGCGAGTCTGAGCGAGTCTACGAATCCGAGTCCTGTATACTGTATTCGGGACTCGCGAATAGGGTGGAGGCACACTGGCGTTGAACTCGCGTGAGTTTAATGCGAGAAAAACTCGCATTAAACTTGGACCTGTATCTTTCAATGATACAGGTCACATTAATGCGAGTTTCTGGCATTAAACTCGCTTTGCGAGAGGGTGGAGGCACACTGTCGCACACATACAGTTACAATAATGTTTCATTGCTGTGACAGCAGCAGTGAAGCAGTATTGTATGTATAATTTATTATTTTTTGCAAAGTTACACCTATCAGCTTGATTTGACATGTTTTTACTAAGTCGGCTGTTCAGGACTGCATTCTCCACTGTGCTACCGGGGGGGGGGGTTTAACCCGGTGAATAAGGGGTTAATCAGACGCTGGTGTCATAACACCATCTGTCCAGGGGTTGTCCTTCCCCCCTGGATACATGGTGACATGACATCATGTGTCTGAATGGGTTAATTTTTCTGTAAACCAGGTTCAATTGTATGTCGGCTTCAGAGAAGTGACAGAATAAGCCAATGATTTATGAATGGAAGCCGTCCATGGTGCTGAAGCCCTGGCTTCCATTCATAAATCATCGGCTTATTCTGTCAGTTCTCTAAAGCCGACATACAATTGAACCTGGTTTACAGAAAAATTAACCCATTCAGACACATGATGTCATGTCACCATGTATCCAGGTGGGAAGGACAACCCCTGGACAGATGGTGTCATGACACCAGCGTCTGATTAACCCCTTATTCACCGGGTTAAACCCCCCCCCCCCGGTAGCACAATGCAGAATGCAGTCCTGAACAGCCGACATGGTAAAAACATGTCAAATCAAGCTGATAGGTGTAACTTTGCAAAAAATAATAAATTGTACATACAATACTGCTTCACTGCTGCTGTCACAGCAATGAAACATTATTGTAACTGTATGTGTGCGACAGTGTGCCTCCACCCATACAGAATCTGTTATGTTCCGACAAAGCTTCAGAGACACATCTGCGATTTGTAAATCGCACATTACTCGCTATTACTCGCTTCCCCATTCATTAACATTGGACTCGCTAGACTCGCAACAAGTAGCGAGTCCTGGGCTCGGACTCGCTAGAGTCAAGCGATTCCGAGTAATGTAGGACTCGCCCATCACTAGTCTCAAACATACTTTTAAGGCTGCCATCATTTGCAATCTCAAGCAGTTGGTCTTCTTCAAGTACGGACAAGGTCGATTCACTTGGCTTTTTCACAAATGGGTTGCGAATCCATTCCTTCCTCGTTCGTGGGTCTTTTGTGGTTGGAAAGTAACGCTCAAACTCTACTGAAAGCTGAGAAAGGTGATCATGCACCAATTGCGAGACTGAAGGCTCAGGCTCGGTCTCTTCCAAAATCCCTGAAAATGTTTGAAACATGTCAAATATCCCTATTCTCACCCACCGTCCCCACACTTCCAGTTTGGCTTTGAATGCAGCAACTTTATCTGCCAACTGGAAGGCAGTTGTCATTTTCCCCTGAAGTGACAAATTAAGTTCATTCAACAAGTTGAATATGTCACACAAGTAAGCAAGTTTTGTGACCCATTCCTTGCTACTGAAATGTGCTGCAAGTGGCGATTCTTTTTCTAAAAACAATCTATGAAGCGATTCTCGTAACTCAAAAAACTCTGGCTAGTGCTCTACCTTTAGAAAGCCATCTAACTACTGTGTGTAAGAGAAGACATTTGTGCTCCGCGTCCATCTCCTCACAGAGCTGCTCGAACAGACGTGAGTTAAGGGCGTGTGCTTTGATGTGATTAATAACTTTAATCACATCTTGCAAAACGCTGTTCAGGTGACATTTTTTGGCTTGCCAGCATTTCTCTATGGATGACAGTGCGTAGACTCACATTCGGATGTAACCTCTTTGACACGAGTAGTTAAACCAGAATACCGTCCAGTCATAGCAGCTGCTCCGTCCGTGCATATACCGACACAAAATGACCAGTTTAATTTTCCAGATATGTAATCATCCAAAGACTTAAAAAGTTCTTCACCTGTGGTGTTGGCTGGTAACAATAATGCACATAACATATCCTCATGCACATCCTCTTGAAAAATATATCGCACATAAACAAGCATCATTGCCTTGTTGTCAATGTCAGTAGACTCATCAACCTGGATTGCGTACCATGGTGACGCATTAATCTGCTCTAACAATTGTGCCTCGATGTCTTCAGCTATGTCATTAATACGTCTTGTTATGGTGGTAGCTGAAAGAGGAACCTTTGCCACCGTTTTAGCTGCATCCTCTCCTAAAGGTTTGTGGCAAATGTCCTGAGCAGCGGGCAGAATCAACTCTTCACCAATAGTGAAGGGCTTCTTAGCCTTGGCAATGCTGTTAGCCACTAAAAATAATGCTTTCAGTGCAGACACACTTGTCGATGTGGTGGTCTTCAGTAATTGCTTTTGTCCTTCATATTCACGTTTTTTTCTTTCAAAAAACACCAAAGGCTTGCCTTTTGATGCAGGGTGCCTGGTCTGTAAGTGGCGAACTAGTTTTGAAGGCTTCATGGCCTCATTGGATAGCCGTTCACCACATATCAAGCAGAGTGGGCTTGGGGCCTGTGAATCCCCTGATGCGATGAACCCATAATTTAAGTAGGAGTCATTATATTTTCTTTTAAATGCAGCTTTGCTTTTTTTAGCAGTCACGGAGTCTTCTTCTGTCTCATCATTGGCCCTTTCTCCCTTTTCAAAGAAGCTCTCTAGCAATGTTTGTTTTTAACTCATTTTACAAGAGTTTATTGCTACTTAAGATTGGCACTGCTAATAATGATGCTACCGGAGATGGCCACTGCTGCTAATGATGCTACCGGAGATGGCCGCTGCTGCTAATGATGCTACCGGAGATGGCCGCTGCTGGTAATGATGCTGCCGGACAGGGGCCGACTGGCGACGCAGAACCTGGGTGGCAAAATTTTTCCGCAGCCCTTGGGTGAGGACGGGGGGGGGGGTGTGTGTGGCCCGTATTTGGAGTTCCTGCCACCCAAGGCACTGTCAGCGGTGCGCCCCCCCATCGCACCACGCCCCCCTGCAGACAGAGGAGTAGCTAAGAGGAGCCTAGAGGTTCCCATTATGGTTGGAGTAGTGGATGGTTGCTAGATGACCGCCAGCAAGGAAGTGGCAGTCATGTTTTGGGTCGTAATCATGTGGAGAGAGCTAGTTTGCCCCTATAGGGTCCATGAAGGTGTGAAAAGGACCACGGCAAAGTATATATACTATTAGACTGACCACTTTTTTTCTTCGTACAAAATCATCCCCATGCATGACAATGCACCATCTCTTGGTACAAAGCATAGCCCTGAGTAATTGGCTGCTATGGACATAAAAGTAGAGAAAACCATGGTGTGGCTACCAGTCTCCCCTGATCTCAGCCCTATTGAGAAACTTGGAAGTACCATTAAGCAAAAAAAATCTAAGATGCTGTAAGACATTAACCGTCAAACCAGCAGCTCTGGGAGTCAATTATGACATCCTGCAAACAAATGCAATCTTAAAACATCCAAAACCTGACAAGTGCAATAAATGCAATTTTTGTGAAGGTGATATCAAAGAAAGGCGATATACAATATGAGACCTACTAGTAGGTTGTTTTCATTGTGAGCCCCAATGGGGACAGTGTTGATGATGTATGTAAAGTGCTGTGGAGTTCATAGTGTAATGTAAATGTAAAAAAATATTTCTTCATATGTCGTCACAATACCGGGATCTGAGGATCTTCTATTTCGAGGTCAGGGGCTCTCTGATGCCATGTCGCTGCCTGTCTCGCTGTCTTACTCTTTTGACACTGCAGTGCGGTGGACAAGAGGGCATTAACTGGTTAATAATAAGAAGTATGGTGTGTACTAACTGAGCCATAAACCCTTCCCATACCATGTCCAGCAGACATTGTAGGATTACTATATGGATTTTATTACTAGGGCACGGACACACTGGGGTGAAACTCGGATAAGTGCAATGTGTGATTTTATCACAGTGCAGTCAGTTAATCAACGTCTGAAACACATTTGCGAGTGTCGGACGCTTTTTTCTCATCCAGATTCTGGATGGGAAAAAAGTCACAACATGCAGTGACAGTATGCGATTCATGTGTGAGACTCGCCAATGCAAGTCTATGAGTCCGACAAAATCGTGGACCACACACGGACCATCTGAGAGGCATGTTTTTTTCACTGATACATTATCATTCTTCAGCTGAGACAACTGTAAAATGCTCCTCTAAATGATTCTACAGTAATAGCTGCTGAGAAACAAAACAAATTGCACATGTATGTGATCTAAGAAAACTCGTACAGCATTTGAATGTCCCAGTGGCCTGCTACACAGACAGCCCGCCACAGCCACACACAGAGCCACAACCACACAAAAACAGTTAGCCACATAGACAGCTACACAGACGCAGAGAGCCACACAGAGAGACACAGCCACATAGACAGCCACACACATAGCCACAGCCAGCCACACACAGAGCCACAGCCAGCAACATAGACAGCCATAGCTAGCCACACACACAGACACAGCCAGCCAAACACAGACACAGCCAGCTACACACACAATATCAGCCACACATACAATCAGCCACACACATACAGCCACACACATAGCTAGCCACACACAGCCAAAGCCAGCCAGCCACACATACAGCCACACACATACAGCCAGCCACATAGACAGCCACACACACAGCCAAAGCCAGCCACACACAGGCGCAGCTACCCACACACACAGACACAGCCAGCCACACACACAGTGAGCAATATAGACAGCCATAGCCAGCCACACACAGACATACAGCCAACCACACAGCCAGCCACACACACACACAGTCAGCCACACACAGCCAAGCAGCCCCAGCCACACACAGCCAGCCACGCAGCCTCAGCCGCAGCCAACCCCAGCCAGCCACAACCACGCAGCCCCAGCCACACACAGACATAGTTAGGCACACATAGCCAGCCACAGCCACATAAAGACACAGTCAGACACACAGACAGCCACATGCAGCCCTAGCCACACATAGACACAGTCAGCCACACAGACACATTTTGCCAAACACAGCCAGCCACGCAGCCTCAGCCACACAGACAAATAGTCAGCCACAGCCACGCAGCACCAGCCACAAAGCCCCAGCCACACACAGCCAGCCACATACAGCCAGCCACAAAGCCCCAGCCACACACAACCAGCCACAAAGCCCCAGCCACACACAACCAGCCACAAAGCCCCAGCCACACAAAGCCCCATTCACACAAAGCCCCAGCCACACAAAGCCCCAGCCACACACAGACAAATAGTCAGCCACACAGACACAGACCCAGCCATACACAGACACATAGACAGAAAGACACACACACACAAAGAGAGAGCGGCACACACACATACATACACATACACACACACACACACTACCCACACTACCCACCGCTGCTGCAGCTCATCATGATCTGTAAACATTTTGCTGGCTCCCGCGCTGTGGAAGTTGGAATAACTTCCGGGGCCTGCAGTAGAGATGAGGAGGCGGGGCCCAGAGATTGACTGATGATAGAAGGACCCAGGTGATGTGAAGGGCTCACGTTACACAGGTCCTCCTATCTCCAGTCAATCTCTCTGGGCCCCGCCTCCTCATCTCTACTGTGGGTCCCTCCATGCCTCCGCTTCTCCCTGGAGGGAGAGGAATTTCTGCAGTGCTGCCCCACATGTCGCCTGGGGCGGATCGCCCCATGCCACTGATGTGCTGCCAGACAGGAGACAGTGCCGCCTCTCTCTCTGACACTGTCTCCTCCACGGCGGGCCCCTGCTCTTTTCTCATGGCGGGTCTGTTCACTGCCTGCTGCAGGGTGGGTGAGTGAGGTCCGCGGCCCGTTTCTGTGGGTGGGCGGCCCTAGGTGGGGGCTATACTGTCACGGGTGGCACGGGTGACAGGGTGGAGGCCACGCGCAGACGGTCCCAGCGTTTGGCCAATCAGCCATAATGTTTGAGGACGGTCCGTCTTTCAGGGGCATTTACCTTCTGTGTAGATAGAGAGAAGGTATGATAAGATCTCCCTATCATGGGGAGACGGCTGGGAAGGTCTTGTGCTCGGTCTGGTTTCTACACCAGTATTCTGGGTCACTAGGACCCAGCAGGTTCTTTCCATCTTTATAAGGAGCTTCATTGCCCTCCCTCGGTGCAGGTGATATTTCCTTGTGCACTCATTTGCTCCAGCAGAAGCTGAGGTTGTGGAGGTTGCTGTGCTCTGCTGCAAGATAAGTGTTTTCTTTCCCCATTGTCTGTTTTTCCTTGTGTTTGTCTTTAGTTGTTAGTGGAGGGGTCTAGTGAACCTCTCCATCTGATCCTTAGATAAGGTAGTGCTAGGATCAGAGAGGGACGAGGTTCGTGGTCGGCGACAGTTGAGGAAACTGTATAGGGACGTCAGGGCAGACAGGGTCAGCCCCAGTAAGACTAGGGGTCACCCTCTCCTTCTTGTGCCCATAGCTTTAGGGACTCCTTATTCCCCCCCCCGTCGTTGTCCTACGCTGAGTGTCTCTCCCGCTCCCAGCGTGACATTATCACCTGCCAATACTGTAACTGAAGGACAGGGGAGGAACCGATTTTTCTTCCTTTCCTTATGGATCCTGTGTCTGCTTTGGCCCAGCAGCTGCAGTCACTGTCTTTGGAGGTTGCGGACCTTCGGTCGGCTTTACAGGGCCTGCAACTGCAAAATGGTGTCTTGGGGAATCAAGCATTGGGTCAGGCCAGACCTGAACCTAAGGTTGCCCTCCCTGACAGGTTTTCAGGAGGTAGAGATAAGTTTACTGTGTTCAAAGAGGCCTGTAAATTATACTTTAGGCTTAGGCCTTATTCCACTGGTGATGAGCAGCAGCGTGTAGGAATTATTATGTCGCTACTGCAGGGAGATCCCCAGTCCTGGGCTTTCTCTCTGCCACAGGACTCTACTTGTCTCCGCTCTGTGGATGAATTTTTTGACGCACTGGGCCTCATATATGATGACCCTGACCGTGTCTCTTTGGCTGAATCCAGGTTACGCCATCTCCGCCAGGGGACTCGGTCGGCGGAATCGTATTGTTCTGAGTTCCGCAGGTGAGCTACGGACACGAAGTGGAACGATCCGGCGCTCAGGAGTCACTTTTGTCAGGGTCTTTCGGAGAGGCTGAAGGATGCTCTGGCGGTTTATGAGACCCCTCCGTCTCTGGAGGCGGCTATGTCGTTAGCTATTCGTATGGATAGACGCCTCCAGGAGCGGAGGGGTAGACCTCCTGTTACTGGGAGCCATTCTCGTGGTGATTCCTGGTTACCGGGAGGTCACGCGGAGGGTGAGTCGTTCCTCCCGAGTGCGGAGGAACCTATGCAGCTGGAGGAGCGGCGGCCTCGAGGTTCTCCTCCGGTACCTCCCGGGGTAAGGGGAAGGGGGTCTGTTTTTTTTGTGGGAAAGGGGACCATTTTATTGGGGCCTGTCCCTACACCCCTAAACGGACTGGGGTGCCTGGACCTTATGTGACTATGGGGGGTGTGGAGGTGGTCGAGCGGGAGGTGTGTGTATCCTCCATTTGTACTTCCCGTTTCCTCCTAAGTGCGGAGGTGACGCTGGAGGGCAAAACGGAGGGTATTTCTGTGTTTGTGGATAGTGGTGCGGGGGTCAGCATGGTGGATGCTCATTTTGTAGACGCTCATGGGCTTAACTGCTGTTTATTGTCTCGCCCCATCCGTATCTATGCCATCGACTCAGCACCTCTTGCTCAGGGTAGTCTCACACATATCGTACATGACATTAAGTTGACGGTTGGATAACCAACATCAAGAGACGATATCTTGCTATGTTCTAGACGGTCTCCCCGCTCCCATTGTCCTGGGCTTGCCATGGTTGATTAAACATAATCCCGTAGTGGATTGGCAGTCCCGGGACATTGTGGAATGGAGTGATTTTTGTTCTGAGAATTGTTTGGTTACCTCGTTTTCGGTGGTGTCTGCTGTATCTCTGCCCCCGTTCCTATCAGAGTATGAGGATGTGTTCTCAGAGAAGGGGTGCCAAGACCTGCCCCCTCATCGGGCGTATGATTGCCCGATCAACCTCGTTCCCGGAGCTAAACTGCCCAAAGCTAGGATGTTTACTATATCGGGTCCGGAAAGACAGGCGATGAAGGATTTCATTTCCGAGAGTCTGCAGACGGGTCACATCAGGCCCTCAACTTCGCCGGTTGCGGCTGGTTTCTTTTTTGTTAAGAAAAAAGATGGGGGCCTCCGTCCTTGCTTGGATTTCGGGAGTTGAATCGGATTACTGTCCGTGATCCGTACCCCCTCCCTCTGATTCCTGATTTATTCAGTCAGGTAGTGGGTGCTAAATGGTTCTCCAAGTTGGATTTGAGGGGGGCCTACAACCTGATTAGGGTCAGAGAGGGGGATGAATGGAAGACGGCATTTAATACCCCGGACGGCCATTTTGAAAGTCTCGTAATGCCGTTCGGGCTCACTAATGCCCCTGCGGTTTTCCAACACTTTATCAATGACATATTCCATCATTTGGTGGGTAGATTTGTGGTTGTTTACTTGGATGATATCTTGATCTATTCCCCCGATATGGAGACGCATCAGTCCCATGTCAAGCAGGTGTTACAGGTCTTACGGGACAATAAGCTGTATGCTAAACTCGAGAAATGTGTCTTCGCCGTTCAGGAGGTACGTTTTTTGGGGTACCTCCTGTCGCCGTTGGGTTTTCGGATGGATCCGGAAAAAGTCCGGGCGGTGCTGGACTGGGAACAACCGGACAATCTACGGGCATTGCAACGTTTTTTGGGGTTTACCAACTTTTACCGTAAATTTATTAGGAACTATTCGGTGCTGGTGACGCCTCTTACGGACATGACTAGGAAGGGGACAGATTTTTCCGAATGGTCGGAGTCTGCTCGCCAGGCTTTCTCCTCCCTAAAGCGTTGTTTTGTTTCCGCACCTATTCTCCGTCAGCCCGATCTTTCTCAGCCCTTCGTTGTGGAGGTGGATGCGTCTGAGGTGGGGGTGGGGGCTGTATTGTCGCAAGGCCCTTCGCCTGGGAGATGGGTGCCCTGCGCGTTCTTCTCCAAGAAGTTGTCGTCGGCCGAGAGGAATTATGATGTTGGTAATAGGGAGCTGTTGGCTATTAAGTTGGCTTTTGAGGAATGGCGTCACTGGCTGGAGGGGGCTGTCCATCCCATCACGGTTATTACCGACCACAAGAACCTGTCGTACCTTGAGTCCGCCAAGCGTCTCAATCCCCGGCAGGCTCGGTGGTCCTTGTTTTTCACGAGATTTAATTTTACCGTCACTTACCGTCCGGGGGTTGAGAACGTGAAGGCTGATGCGTTGTCGCGTAGTTTCCCGGGTGGTAGTGCTCATGAAAGTCCCGTTCCCATCTTACAGGAGGGGGTGGTTGTTTCTGCTCTTTGCCCTGATCTGGAGGGGGAGGTGTTGAAGGTCCAGGGGGGCGCCCCTGCCTCCTGTCCTTCTGGGAGACTTTTTGTGCCATCATTTTTGCGTCTCAGTGTGCTGTCGAAGCATCACGACTCCGTGTTGGCAGGGCATCCCGGCAGTAGGGCCACCTTCGATCTTTTATCTCGCCGCTTTTGGTGGCCGGGGTTGCGGAAGGACGTAGCGGAATTCGTATCTGCCTGTAGTGTGTGTGCACGGGCTAAGGTCCCGCATACCCGTCCGGCTGGTTCTCTCTTGCCATTGTCTATTCCTGAGAGGCCATGGACACATGTGTCAATGGATTTTATCACCGATCTTCCGGCGTCTGCAGGCAAGACGGTAGTGCTGGTAGTGGTTGATAGATTCAGTAAGATGGTTCGCTTTGTGGCACTGCCCGCACTTCCTAATGCTCGGACTCTGGCACAGGTGTTTGTAAGTGAGATTGTGAAGCTTCATGGAGTTCCCTCCGAGGTGGTTTCTGATCGTGGTACTCAGTTTGTCTCCAAGTTTTGGAAGGCTTTTTGTGCACGTTTAGGAATTGCTTTGTCCTTCTCTTCTGCTTTTCATCCTCAGTCTAATGGGCAGACCGAACGTATGAATCAGAATTTGGAGACTTATCTGAGGTGTTTTGTCTCCGACAATCAGGAGACTTGGGCGAGTTATCTGCCCTTGGCCGAATTTGCCCTTAATAATCGTCTTCAGGAGTCCACTGGCAAGTCACCGTTCTTCGGTGCATATGGGTTTCATCCTCAGTTTGGTACTTTTAGTGGTACTAGTCCTTCCGGAGTTCCTGAGGAGGACCGATTTACCTCATCCCTCTCCTCGGTTTGGCGGGGGGTACAGAGTAGCTTGAAGCTCTTAGGCGACAGGTACAAACGTATGGCTGACAGGAAGCGTGCGCCAGGTCCGGACCTGTGTGTGAATGACTACGTGTGGTTGTCTACCAAGAATGTGAAGTTGAAGGTACCCTCTTGGAAGTTGGGGCCCAGGTTTATTGGCCCTTATCAGATAACCGCCGTTATCAATCCCGTGGCGTTTCGTCTTGCGTTACCTCCCGCTCTTAAGATCCACAATGTATTTCATAGGTCGCTCCTCAAACCGTATGTGCCGTCGTCTAACCCGTCTCCTTTGCCCCCGGAGCCCATCTGCGTGGCGGGGAATTTGGAATTTGAGATCTCAAAGGTGGTTGATTCTCGCAGGTTGCGCCGTTCTCTTCAGTATTTGGTGCACTGGAGGGGATACGGTCCTGAGGAGCGGATGTGGGTGCCGGCGTCGGAAGTCTCCGCCGCTAGGCTGGTCCGCGCTTTTCACCGTTCCCATCCGGATAAGCCTGGTCCTGAGTGTCCGGGGGCCACTCGTGGACGGGGGGGTACTGTCACGGGTGGCACGGGTGACAGGGTGGAGGCCACGCGCAGACGGTCCCAGCGTTTGGCCAATCAGCCATAATGTTTGAGGACGGTCCGTCTTTCAGGGGCATTTACCTTCTGTGTAGATAGAGAGAAGGTATGATAAGATCTCCCTATCATGGGGAGACGGCTGGGAAGGTCTTGTGCTCGGTCTGGTTTCTACACCAGTATTCTGGGTCACTAGGACCCAGCAGGTTCTTCCCATCTTTATAAGGAGCTTCATTGCCCTCCCTCGGTGCAGGTGATATTTCCTTGTGCACTCATTTGCTCCAGCAGAAGCTGAGGTTGTGGAGGTTGCTGTGCTCTGCTGCAAGATAAGTGTTTTCTTTCCCCATTGTCTGTTTTTCCTTGTGTTTGTCTTTAGTTGTTAGTGGAGGGGTCTAGTGAACCTCTCCATCTGATCCTTAGATAAGGTAGTGCTAGGATCAGAGAGGGACGAGGTTCGTGGTCGGCGACAGTTGAGGAAACTGTATAGGGACGTCAGGGCAGACAGGGTCAGCCCCAGTAAGACTAGGGGTCACCCTCTCCTTCTTGTGCCCATAGCTTTAGGGACTCCTTATTCCCCCCCCCCGTCGTTGTCCTACGCTGAGTGTCTCTCCCGCTCCCAGCGTGACATATACCACCAGCCCAGGGGGCACTTGCCCCCCTGCCACCTGGGCCAGTCCGCCCCTGCTACCGGAGATGGCCGCTGCTGCTAATAATGCTGCTGGAGATGGCCGCTGCTGGGTATGATGCTACTGGAGATGGCCACTGCTGCTAATGATGCTGCTGGAGATGGCTGATGCTGGTAATGATGCTACCAGAGATGGGCACTGCTGCTAATGATGCTGCTGGAGATGGCCACTGCTGCTAATGATGCTGCTGGAGATGGCCGCTGCTGGGAATGATGCTGCTGGAGATGACCGCTGCTGGTAATGATGATACCGGAGATGGCCGCTGCTGCTAATGATGCTGCTGGAGATGGCTGTTGCTGGTAATGATGCTACTGGAGATGGCCGCTGCTGCTAATGATGCTGCTGGAGATGGCCGCCGCTGCTAATGATGCTGCTGGAGATGGCCGCTGCTGGTAATGATGCTACCAGAGATGGCCACTGCTGCTAATGATGCTGCTGGAGATGGCCGCTGCTGGTAATGATGCTACCGGAGATGGCCACTGCTGCTAATGATGCTGCTGGAGATGGCCGCTGCTGGTAATGATGCTACCGGAGATGGCCGCTGCTGCTAATGATGCTGCTGGAGATGGCCGCTGCTGCTAATGATGCTGCTGGAGATGGCCGCTGCTGCTAATGATGCTGCTGGAGATGGCCGCTGCTGGTAATGCTACCGGAGATGGCCGCTGCTGCTAATGATGCTACCAGAGATGGCCGCTGCTGCTAACGATGCTACCAGAGATGGCCGCTGCTGCTAATGATGCTACTAAAGATGGCCGCTGCTGCTAATGATGCTACCAGAGATGGCCACTGCTGCTAATGATGCTGCTGGAGATGGCCTCTGCTGGTAATGATGCCACCGGAGATGGCCGCTGCTGCTAATGATGCTGCTGGAGATGGCCGCTGCTGGGAATGATGCTACCGGAGATGGCCGCTGCTGGGAATGATGCTGCTGGAGATGGCCACTGCTGCTAATGATGCTACCAGAGATGGCCGCTGCTGCTAATAATGCTGCTGAAGATAGGCACTGTTGATCATGGCTGCTATGATTTTTACCTCTTTCTTCTTTTAACCAGAAATTCTGCTGCTGGGCTGCACCACACCACAACACAGCTTCATGTGTCACATGGTTGAGACAATTGATGTAATATCTTGCTGCCCATGAGCATCCAGAGCTCCTCCCCCCCCTCCAACACATGATGTTCTGAGGCCAATCCATCACCCTGCCCCTGGCACATCCCTCAATGTTATCTGCTTGTGAGCCAGCCCATCACTCCGCCCCCATCATGTCACTCAATATGCTCTGCTTGGGAGCAGTAACTGGGGCCAGCCCATTACTCTGCCCCCAACATGCCACTCAATATGCTCTGCTTGGGAGCAGTAACTGGGGCCAGCCCATCACTCCGCCCCCAGCATGCCACTCAATATGCTCTGCTTGGGAGCAGTAACGGAGGCCAGCCGATCACTCCGCCCACAGCATGCCCATCACCCCGCCCCCAGCTTTGTTTCTGCCCTGAGGTGCCGCCGCCATCTTATCGCACCCGCAACAGAGCACAGAGCAGGGCTGTCACACACAACGGCACTAGTGTGTGTGGCGCCGCCGCGGACAGGCACAGGGACCAAGGTAGCCAGGGGCAGGGCCGCGGACCGGCGGTTGGGGACCCCTGCTTTACATAACCCTTTAAAATGTTAAAATGAGGCAAACACATAACAAAGTAGGTACTGTAATTAAAGAGTTATTGTAACTGTGACCACCAATGGCCAGACTTGACAGTTTCATTAATTAATAGATTTTCTAATAACCACCAAGTGTTGAGACATTAAAGGTACCGTCACACGGGACAACATCTCTGGCCACATTGCCGGCAACTGAGGGGTGTGGCCAAGTTTCGGCAACATCGCTGGAGAGTTGCCCTGTGTAACAAGGTGATTTCAACGGCGATAGTTGCTTCAGCAACATCGCCAGGTTTCAGGACAAGGTCCTGAAACCTGGCGATGTTGCTCTGGCGATGTGCCTGAATCGCCCTGTCTGACATCGCAACAGCGATGTTGCCGGCAACTTACTCCATAGACTCCCATGTTAAGGATCGCTGCCAGGATTGTGTTAACCCTGGCAGCGATAGTTGCTAGCAACATCGCTGATGAGTTGCCGGCGATGTCTCCTCGTCTGACAGCCCATCAGCGATGTTGGAGAGCGGCCAAAAATGTCCTCGATCCCGGGAGTTGCTAGCGATGTGGAACCGTGTGACGGTACCTTTAGAGAAACAATGACCATTAGATTCTATAACAGGAATCTATTTCAGAGTTAAGGAAGTCTCTGAACATTAAAAAACTTTATTGGCCACACCTTCAGTAACGATAACAATTGGTGATCAGTTGTTGCTGAAACCTCCTATTACAGTTGGAAGTGATTGCAGTAACTGCTCTTAATTAGCAGTTCCAGCTCTAGCTCATAGAAAGAGACCCCAAACCAAGGACTCTACGTGTGAAATGTTCATACGTCCTAATAAAACTGTAACATTTATTAATAACAGTATAATGAATGATTGATAATAATGTGTGATGTGGCTTTCACTATATTTTGGATTTAAAGGCACTTATCCTGATTTCATTTAGTTTGTAGGCGTGGGGGAAGTTTAAAATAAGATGATTATAAAATGAGTCATACCCCCATCCTGCAATGATGCCTCCACCATTGACCATGGATTTTGATGATAGGCTGCAGCGATGACGTGATAGCTGCAGCCAATCACTGGGTTCAGCAGTCGTGTTGATCTAGATAATAGGAAAACTCTGTGCTCAGTGATTGTATGTTCACACTTACTCGACTTTTGATTCATTACTTAGTTCAAACAAATTCCAGCGCCAACTCTCAAGGAAATTACTTCGTGGTGCACTTTCATCGTCAAAATCTTCCTCAGTGTCATCAGCTGCAGGTAAGAAAAATAATGAAAGCCTTGGATTTTTCAATGTAATACCACTTTCTTTTTAACAAAATAAAAATGGAATAAAATATAAACATTTTAAAAATACCACATTCTAAAAAATAATTAAAAAAATATTTTTTAGTACATACGGTAATAAATTGTGCTGCACATATGTTACACTGAAACAAAAATTCTATACATATTAGGTGGCTGCACAACTATACTAAGGCTAGGGTCACGTATGCGGTTGGGCTTGCAGATCCTGATCCGGTTTTAAGCATTTTTAATCCAGATCCGCAGCCCATAGGTTTCAATAGAAAAACCAGATTGCACTATTTGCAATCTGGTTACCACATCCGGTTTTGCAGTTTTTTTTTTTTAACATGGGCGCCTATGGGACCAGATCCGGTAACGCAAGGTACATAAATGTACCTAGCGGTACCAGATCTGGTTCCAGATGTCGTTTTTAAAATTGCAAAAACCCACATTCCAAAACCGGAAACCGGATGTGTTAATGCATCCAGATGCGGAATGAGGGTTGCAATTTTACTATCAAAAGATAGTATGAAGGCACACGGTAAAACCGCATCCGGTAATGGATGCGGTTACCGCATTGTGCCTTTTAAGTGTGACCCTAGCCTAACCCAAATAATTAATTCCACATGTCATTTATGGTACTATGAAAAGTAAAAACTATGGCAGAATTTGTATAGATTCTATTTGTCTGACATTCATACAAAACATTTAAAGATATTAGACTGAGTTTTAAAATCCTAAGAACTATACATTCTGTATAGGGAAATTCTATCATTATTGTATGGTACAATTATGAAAACATCTAATAGTGCAGTAATTTGCATTCATTTTTTGTTTTCTAGAAGATCCAACATGTGAATCTTACATGGTCTAAGGATTTATATTAAAGGAATTACGTATATTTCCCATTGTGGGCTGCCTTGGGCCCCTAACTAACTACATAGAGATGATTAAAAAGTGTCGACCATAGTCCATTGGCTATGTCGATAGTTAATTTGTGGCACCTGAACCATTGCCCTGTGAACATCCCCCTTCTGGCAACACTAGCTCTATTTTTTATTAGTTAGACTAGTGCAACATGGTGCAGGGCAGTAGTAGTGGGCGAGGTCTCCTGCCCTGGCATGTTACATGAAGATCCATGGTGAGTGTGTGGACTTGTGCTATGGGGACACTACGCCCTTGGAGGCCACGTGATGCTGATTACTCTGGCTGACCACAACCAGATGTTGGACCGTTCAATGAGAGAGACCACCAATCGAAAATAAACTCTTTTCTGAATGTTAACTTGGTAGGGATTAGATACAGTAGATAGCTGGTGCATGTCTTTATAAAGTGTTGTTTACAGCACGGACCATCTTCATACACTGTCTTCTTACTTCTCCAAATACAATCTCAACTCCTTCAAGTCTATCTGTTCTAGCTTCAACAATTCTCAGTTACTTCACCAAAACCCAGCTCGGTACTGCTATACAGTTAGAGTCCTAATCTCAACCCTATGTTCCACACCTTCATTCTTTTAAAGGAGTGAGTTTGCCAACATGGACGGACTTAGATTCTCTACTCCTGAGGCTTTGGCAACTCAAGCCCAGGGCACTCTCTTCATCTCACATTCTGTTCCATACTGGCCTGTTACCTTCTTGAGTTACAAACTTGGGCCATACTGCTAGGCATCCTGTCCCAGGACCAGTCTCCAGTCAATCACTTTGTCCTTCAGTTAATTCTCTCTCTCTTCTCAAGATCACACTATCCACTGTCCCGGTCTCCTCTCACATCAGGTACATATACGTCATGTGGATCTGCTTACTAGTCAGACCTTAGGTCTGCTCTTACTGCACTATGGCCATATCTAATCTCCTAACAGGAAACTGTCATTGTCACTTCACTATAGTCCCTCTCACTCTTGGCTAGTCCCAAACATTAATTCGAACTCTTCCTACTATCAACAAAAGACTATCACTAATAACGGATATCACAATGCAGAACAACAATTTTTGTGTCTTCAAGGGGGATATGTGATAGTATGTCAATCGTCTTACAGGACGCAGGCATGACATTGTTCCAGAATGACATTGTGTCACGGAGGTCTCCTGTCGTTGGAACACTTGTGACAGTTTTGGGGTCAAGTTTCACATTGTCTTGTGAGACTCTAGGTTTTAAACGTAGTTGCTTTCTTTAGGTGCAGCATGGGTTAAGGAATCTTTCCTTGCTGGTAGTTCCTTGTCAGTTCTATCTCAGGTACAGCCGGTTTGTGATCACTTCCCTTCCCTTTAATTAGTCTACTGTTTCATGACCTGTTATACAATATCATTATGAACTGAACACCATGGATAGAGGAAGTCTGTTGTAGTTGCTGGTGTTCTGTTGCCTGCAGCCCTGGTGTCTGACTGCAGCTTTGACGTCGGGGTATATACTGTCTGTCTATGTTTGCCCGTCTCTCTTCCTTCTCATGTGTATTTTAACAGTAGAAGTGATGTCTAGTGCACTTGCTGGCCTTGGCACCATTCAGGGTGATTAGAGGGACAGCACAGGGACTAGCCATGTGACAGCGGTGGGGTAGGACCTACTTAGGGAAATTAGGAAGAGCAGGGTGCAGACACAGGTTAGTGTCAAGTTGTGACCTGTCTCCCCTCTCCCTACTGTTAGGGCCTGCCTCCCTCTTTTCCAACCCCGTTTTACCTCTGTGTTGTGCCATGTGCGGGGATTACCTTGCCCGTGTGTGGTGGACCAGGGTAAAGCAAATGTTTTTGATAGTATCTATAACTAAAACATTCTGTTAAATATAACTTTGGAGTAATGAGAGGTTGATGGCTGCCACCAAAAGTAGAATTTGTAGTTTTTGTTAGTTTCTTGTGTACACAGTGCTAGTACAGCAAATACTGTCTATAGACAGTATACTTGTAATTAAGGCATGTTCTAGCAATGGTCATTATTAATTTGATTTACCATCATCCTCAGATGGATGAAATGCTTCTAACATATAAAAAGTTGATAACTGAGGGTCTGACCCTAATCAGGAATAGAGGAATCTGTGTCCCCTTGTGATGGAATAAGTCATGAACATATGTAATCACCACTCCATTCACCACCTATAGAAATGCTGAAGATAGTCATGTGTAGCTATCATGCAGTACAGCTAGAGTACAGAATTACATAAAGAAACAAAATACATACACCTATCCCAGCCGAAGTCAGCACTTAATCGTTTTCTTAGTTTCTCTACATGTAAACAGCACTCCAAGAACATATCTGCACATTCCTTTCCCTGTTGAACTTGTTTTTTTCTTCTAAGACAAGAATGCCCCATAGGACTCTCATGAAGTCCAGCCAAACAACAGGCTTTCAGATGAACAGGAGTTGCACTTGCTGCGGAAAGATAAAAAAATTGTGGTAATTTGAAAATATGTTTTCCATAGGTACCAACAAATTGCCACATTACATGTCATCATATTCACTGGTTTAACTTGAAACTTATGGGCCCAAATGGCAAATCTCAAATAAAGACCCAAGTTAAAGTAAAGCATCAGTTTTATATGGGGCAATCAGATCTTTTAGCCCCAGGCCTTCTAGGTTTGTGGACCTGGGTGTCACTGCAATCCCTGCACCCACTACAGTTACGCCCCTGATCATATTAGTTTAAAACTATTGCTTACTATGCGTGCTAAAATATAAAAAAACATTTTAGTACATTTAACACAATTAACTCCATATTTAAGGTAGGTCCCGCAATTACCTTTTTTCTGCTTTGCTTCTATGAGTTCTATTGAACGACGGCTACGTCCAGTTTGGCCTGAAGGACAGGTAAAATCTGGAAAACATACCAAATTATTGTATATTATAATTTATTATTAAACTGCCATGTATTCCATGGCGCTTTACATTTGAAAAGGGGCATATATAGACAAGTACATTAACCATGAACAATACAAGTCACAAACAGGTACATTGGTAGAGAGGACCCTGCCCATGAGGGCTCACATTCTACAAGGGACGGATGAGGACATAGTATAAGAAGGTAGGGCTTGTCGTGAGGCTGTATAGTGGACTGAGGGTTACTGCTGGTTGTAGACTTTTCAGAATAAGTGAGTGTTTAGGTTTCTTTTGAAGGTTTCCACAGTAGGTGAGAGTCTGACATGTTGGGGCATAGAGTTCTAGAGTATGGGGGATGCAACGGAGATTTCTTGTATGCAATTGTGGGAAGAGGAGATAAGAGGGTAGGAGATAAGGAGATCTTGTGAGGATCAGAGGTTGCGTGCAGGTAAATACTAGGAGACCATGTCACAGATGTACGGAGGAGGCAGGTTGCGGATGACTTTATATGTCATTATTAGGGTTTTGAATTGTAGTCTCTAGGCAATGGGAAGCCAGTGAAGGGTTTGGCAGAGAGGAAAAGCCAAAGAGTAGCGGGGGGATAGGTGGATTAGTGAATCAGCAGAGTTTAAGATAGATTGGAGGGATGCCAGAGTGTTAGAAGTGAGGCCACAAAGCAGGAGGTTGTGGTAGTTTAAGTGGCAGATGATGAGAGTGTATTTGTAGTTCTTCTTCCACTTATTAGAAAAAGATTAACGGACTGAGGTGCAATAGCACACCCAACCTAAGGACAAATGTGGTGCTATTTTTGGTTCAAAATTATATTACCTTACATGTTTTTACTATTTCAGACAATTTAACTTATTAGTGATTTTGCTTTGCATTTTCCCATAAATAACATTTTTTGAAAGTTTCTTTAAAATGATGGGATCATATTACAAATCGTATCTGAAGCATCTAATTCCAACATCTTAGATGTTCATCTGGGTTGGATAAGTCTTTACGAAATGTCCTATTTTAGATCATATCTTTGTGCTTTGCTATTCTATATTAGTTTGGTTTTGAGATAATTACCACTATGTTACTGTGTTTTTCTGGCATTGGATAGCATTAAAAATGTAGTGGGCTTGATACATTAAGACTGGCATTCGGCAAGCCAGTCAGTGAAGGCAGCGCTGAAGTAAAGTGCTCCAAATTCATTAAAATCACTTTAATAAATTTGTCTCACCTTCAACTGCCTTTCACTAGTGCCATTTATGTATATATCTAGCAGCGGGTGTATATACTTTTACTGTAATGTCTGCAACTTTTTTGCATAAATTATGATGAATTTGTTTGTTACTATTGGCCATCTGAGCTCTACCCACTTCATACACACTTTGAAAATCAAAGGGGTTGCCTCATATTCACTAATGGCTAAATGTGCAAAGTGCTTGTAAAAGCATGAAACTTTGATATTTACCAATTATTAAAAATATCAAGTGACATCTTAACCGTCTCTGTCCAATTGTCATATGAGAAAGAGGTAGGAAAGGTGGGAATGGGTTAAGGTTAGGAAATGGATATCAAATATTATGGATTTTGTGACTATCGCAAAAATATTTTAAACGTTTTTATTAGGAACATTCTACTGTAATGTCAAATAATCCCTCAAAATTAGAAAATGGAAAAGGAATATTATATTACAATTTAACCATTATTATTAATATATTAAATAACCCCAAAAAGATATACTATATAGTGCACAACATTATTACAAGTCCTAAAATTAGGAATTGGCTAACAGAACAAGGTAATGGAAAAACAAACTCAAGTCTTTCTAAAGTGATATAACTCCTAATAACAAAAATAACTCTCAACACATATTTCATATTTTTTTCATGCCTTTGTTTCAGAGTGCAGAACACTCCTTCACCAGGACTGGTGATGGGCCATCCTACCAATGTTCGGGTTCGGCAGACCCGAATGGACTTCTTTTTAAAGTTTGAGTTCTGGGCCAAACGTGACTTGAACTTTAGTACGAACCCCCTAACTCGGACTTTAAAGTTATAAGATGGGGGATGGTGGGTTGTAAAAAGAAAGAAGATAGTGATTACCCATAAGCGTTCTACTTACCGGCGTCTGGACGCTTGTACTTCCGGGGACGCTCATTAAATTCCTGGATATTCATTGAAGAAGGGCACAAAAGACAATCACAGACACTGTCACTGTGATTGGCTGTTGGAGTAATCTGGAATCATCCTATATATTCTAGCATGGTAGATGCTAGAATGTATGGGCTGTTTTAAGGTTACTCCAACAGTCATTCAGATGCACATTCTCTGTGACAGCGTCTGTGATTGGCTGTAGGGCCCTCAGCCATTGACTGACATCATAGTACTGTAAAAAGAAATAATTCATGAAAAAAAATTACGTAGCGCTTCGTTGTATTTTTGATTCTCAGCGCAGATAAAGCGGACAGCTATGCGGTGCCACCCCCAGCTGTCTGGCTTTACCTTGGCTGGCAATCAAAATACAGGGAAGCCCATTATTTTTTTAATTATTTAAATAAATAATTTAAAAAAATGCTTGGGCTTTATCCTATTTTTGATTGTAGCCAAGGTAAAATCCAGACAGCTGGGGGCTGGGATTCTCAGCATGGTAAGGCCCAAGCATTTTGGGCCCCCCCATTGAAAATCAGAGCCCACAGCTGCCCCTGAAAATGATGCATTCTTTTGTAGCGCCATTTTCAAGTGCTGCAACAGTGGCTCTGGTGGCACTGGCATGGTAATAAAGAGATTAATGACAGCTTTATATTGGCAGCTGGCACTAAGCCCGAGATTTATAATGTTGGACTCGCCCACTATGAATCTCTAGTAAACATAAAAAAAGAGAAGAAATCTTTTAATTCAATAAAAGACAAAATACATTCCTGCTTCCCATCTTTAAAGAGGACCTGTCACCAAACCAGGCATGGTGATCTAATTACAGCACTGGATGCAGCATGTCTGCAGCATCCAGGCAAGGGGTCACCCAGCACTTGAGCAGGCCTGTACCCAGAGATAATACACTTAGAAAACTTACATGCTCCAGCCATTAAGGAGGCTAGAGGCAGGAGCCGAAGGGCAGATTCACACCCCCTGCATGTTTAATCTGCCCACCGCTGCCAATCATTCTCTCCCACTTCTGCATTGTAACACAGAGGGGTTTTTTTCCTCTCCCAGAAATGGCCATTTAGCCCGCCCCTCAGGGGGTGGGGCCAAACGGCAAGTTCTGGGAAAAAAAGCCCTCTGTTTAAATGCTGCTGAAGAGGGAGAGAATGATTGGCAGCGGTGGGCAGATTAAACATGCAGGGGGTGTGAATCTGCCCTTCAGCTCCTGCCCCCAGCCACCTCCTTAATGGCTGGAGCATGTAAGTTTTCTAAGTGTATTATCTCGGGGTACAGGGCTTCTCAAGTGCTGGGTGACCCCTTGCCTGGATGCTGCAGACATGCTGCATCCAGTGCTGTAATTAGATCACCATGCCTGGTTTGGTGACAGGTCCTCTTTAATAACCAAAAACAAAACCCAAAACCTGTTCAAGCATAATCATTGCTTGAATTTCAGCACTCTCCAGATTACCACCCTATTTGGAGTATTTTGACTTCTATGATTGACCTTGAAAGACCATCCTTTCAAACATGCATATAATAAGTTATGCAGATTCTTGTCATGTCACTGCTTTGTTACTGTTTTGCTCCTGGTGCTTGAAAAATCTTTTTCACCTTTTTCACCTCAGCTTGTTATTAGGTTGAGTCCCAAGTGAAATGTCACTGGTTAGAATAGAGGAGCAGCCTTGAAGAAGATTTCCCAAGAAAAGAGAAAAAGCATTATCCAGCTCATCTCTCAGCCTAGAAAATTGCCAAACTGCATCATGTAAGTGCCATGGCAATTGAAAGAATATGAAATTAACAAGTTGGTTTATGACATATTCTATAAATTCTGGCACTACAAACACGGTAGAGGAGGTGGGTCATAGGATTCGAAATAGTGAGATCACAGGCTATGCAACCATCATGCGATGCACGTTACAGAAATCTGGAATTGAGGCACGAAAAATGGTGAAGAAGCCTCAACTTTAATATTGTCATAAGAGCAAACGTTTGAGTTTGCAAAAGCTGCAAATAGTGGACTGTAGAAGATTGGAAATGGGTAATTTGGCGCGATGAGCTGAAAGTCAATAGACTAGACAATGATGGGTGCAAATGGATCTGGAAGAAAAAAGGGAAAAAGGACTGTCAAGTTTGGTGAAAGCACTGGATACTTTCCCAGCATCAATGGTGGTCTTGATTCTGAGCTATATACGAGTATCTTCCTACATTCAAGTACTATGGGTATGAAAAGGACGACATAGTGTTCTAACAGGACAATGACCCAAAGCATATGTTGAGATTGGCGAAGAAATGGTTCAATGACAATGATGTTGAGGTGCTGAATTGGCCACCATAGTCCCCAGACCTCAACCTAATCGAACACTTGTGGGTGTAGTTAAAGAATAGGCTGTATACATACCCAAGTGAGTCGACCAGCATGCACGAACATTGGAAATGTGTAGAAGAGACCTGAGATCAGATTTCTTTTGACACATGCTTGAATCTGATTGAGAGCAAGCCCAGAAGGATTCAGGCAGTGTTGAAAGCCAAAGATGGATTTACAAAATAATAAAAATTTTAATTTAGATTTTTATAAGCAAAACAATAACAATGCAGTGTCACCACAAGAATGTGAAAAAAATATTCTTATGCTAAATCATTGGAAGTCAAATTAAAGTATGTGAGATAGCCAAGATAACTATCTATAAAATGAAGGTAATCTCACCCTCAAAGCTGTAGTGGCTGGTGAGATATGGAGCCTAAAAATCTAAAGTTCAAAACATCGTTTACCTTTTGCTCATCTGTATATATTCGTCAAACTTAGTAGCAAGAACAAAAAAAAACCCTTCCACAAAAGTCAAATTTCTACATCAGTTAGGCTGCATTATATATTATGGCTGTTACATCAATTATTTCCTTATTTTGTGGATTGGCTCTAGGGAAGAATTTGTTGAGTTTACAGAAGAGCTGAATGCTAATGACATCAATTTCAGTGTCACCTCAGAGACACAGAAGAAGGAGATCTCCTTCTTGGTCCTTCTTGGATTTAAAGATCATGAAACATGATTATGAAACATTCTCTTTCCACTACAGTTTTTTAGGAAAAACACATCCACTAATAGTCTTTTGAAGTGGGAAAATCATCATTCTATCCCACTGAAGAAAAGGGCAATACTTACGCTTGAACATAAAGTGGCTACACCATGATAAGAACTTTTGGCTCCATGGAAGAAGAAAGTGGAGGACCAATATGTCAGAATGATTGGCACTTGTGATAACAAATAGAAGGAAATGAGAAATTTGTTTAATACATATTGGCCCATCCTGAAACTGGATGATGACATTGGGAAAATGGTCACAGAGCATCCTATCAAATATTGATGTGATAGGAATTTGGTGACTTCAATAGAAAAGAAGATAAATAATTTGCCAAACCCATCTGGTCACAACATGGAGGTGATGCTAGTTGCCACTGTTTTTAGTGTACTGAAATTATTCAACCTTCCCCTCCACTCCCTGACAGACGTTATGTCGCTTATCCATGTTTTGTAAATAAAATCTTACAACCTGATGTTAAATTCATCCATTGGTTTTATAAATTACTCTTTTGAAAGCTGAAACCTTGCGAAATGTGGTTTAGTTTAAGAAAATAAATTGGCATCAATGCTGAAATATTGATCATTTAATGAACACAGAATGGTCAGATTTTAGCAAGACAAAAGTTTTGTTGCCCACAGAACGTAATGTGATTTTCAAACAAACAATTTACCTAAAATACAAATATATGTTGCATAACATTGGTGAATGAAGTTGTGGTGCTATTAGAGTCATATTTAATATTTTGAGTGACTTCCATGAGCTTGAAGGACTGCATCCAGGCGGTTCAACAATGATTCATACAATTTATTAATGAAGTCCTCAGGAATAGCAAAGAATGCAGTCTTACATGCCTCCCAGAGTTCATCTAGATTCTTTGGTTTTGTCTTCCAAGCTTCCTCTTTCATCCTACCCCAAACATGCTCAATGATGTTCATGTCTGGTGACTGGGCTGGCCAGTCCTTGAGCACCTTGATATTTTTTGTCTGAAGGCAACTTTGTTGTAGAGATGGAGCACCATCCTGCTGCAGACCCCTTTTATGATTTGGAATATAAGAGGTAGTTAATACCTCTTGATATTTTAGGCTATTGATATTGCCTACCACCTTGCAGATGTTTTGCACACCCCCATACTGAATGTAACCCCAGACCATGATCTTTCCACCACCAAATGTAACTTTTTTAACGTTTTCTGGGTGTATTTTGGATCCATACGGGCTCCAGTAGGCCTACTGCAGTATTTGCGGTGGCTGTGGTGTAATTCTACTGAAGATTCATTAGAGAAATCCACCTTCTGACACTTTTCCAACGTTCATCTGTTTAGCAGGCTGTGGGACTTTGCAAATGCCACACAGTTTTTATTTGCCTTTTGTTTAGTGCTGGCTTCTGGGTACTGATTCGCACATGGAGGCCATTTCGAGACAGAATCCTACAAACTGTTCTAGTTGACACAGGAACTTGAGATGACCAGGCCTGTTGGAGCTCTGCTGCAGTGGAAGAAGGGCTTGCTTTGGATTTTCTAACCAACAAACATTCCTCCTGAGCAGTTGTCTTGCAGGGTCTGCCAGACCTGGGCTTGTAAAACACATCTCCAGTCTCTTCAAATCTGTTTTAATTCTTTGTAGTTGACTCTGAGACACATTAAAGGTGCCAGCCACCTCTGCAGTGGATTTGGTCTTCAGCCTCTTGATAATCAAGGCTTTGGTCACAGGGTGGATGGTTGGCATGTTGTCAGAGCTCAAGTTGCAGTTGAAGTGAAGGTCTGAGGTGCTGGGTTTCTTTTTAGACACACCCACTAATTAACCGATCATTTACTGAGCACAGGTGAGGATGTAAACTAGAATTCAGTGTATTATATGACTAGGCAACAAAACATTTGTCTTGCTAAAACCTGACCATTCTGTGTTCATTAAATAATCAATATTTTAGCATTGATGCCAATTTATTTTCTTAACCTAAACCAAATTTTGGAGGGTTTCAGCTTTCAAAATAGTAATTTATAAAACCAATAGATGAATTATATGTCATTTACATAACATGGATAAGTGACAAAACTTCTGTCAGGGAGTGTAGAAAGGATGACTTTGACCATAGAATTTTGCGCAACTAGCTCCAGTGAATTATTTGACTTAAGAGCATTAAACTACTGGGCTTTAATTATGTGATCTGTCTTGTGTCTTTCATTTAGTCCATTTCCTCGGCCATCATTGTGATTCCCTCAGCAACATTCTTTTTGGGTGATAAATATAATATTAATTTGTTGTAATAGTGGATCACATTTCTTCTTTTTGTTTCCTCCAAGCTATTCTGTAAACCATAGTATTGGTAAACAGGATCGCTTATACTTTATATAAATTTTCATGACGATTTTGCCATCTGGAGGTGTGTGGTATTAATATTTGTTAGCGAGTAACACAGTAATTGTGCGGCTGTCTATTGTTTTGGTATTGTATCTAGCAGTCAATATGGCAGGTGATTCTAGAATTCAGCATTCATATCTCTGATTCTTATGTGTGGCTTTGTAATTGTCTGTGCGAGCCATGTCCACTATGACATATGGCTGGGAAAATGTGCTCTACGAGATCTGATTGGTTTTGGGCTGGCTAATTAGGCAGAGGCCAGTTTTCATGTGATTCAATGGGTGACGCAGAGTCTTTAAGTCAGAGATCTCCAACTCCAGTCCTCAAGGCCCACCAACGGTCCAGGTTTTCATTATTTCCTTAGAAATTTGATAGTTGGTAATTCAATCTCCTGCACAGGTGGTGATTCCAACTGTCAAATGCCAAGGAAATCCTGAAAACATGCACTGTTGGTGGGCCTTGAGGCCTGGAGTTGGGGACCTCTGCTTTAAGTGACCAGAATCTCTGCGGCGCCATACTGAGTATGCAGGATACACCTTCAACGTCTTGCTTCTGTCTAGGCAGATGAGGGACATAGTTACTAATCATGGCATCTACAGCATTTTATAAGCACTTTTATAGAATGAATACATCATGGTGCAATATGGGCAAGGCTGCAATATTAAAGATGTTGTGAATGTCAATTATAGCAGCATACATTAAACCAATGAGTCAGAGTACAATGCAGCGAATGCTATATGGTGGTTTATTGTTTTAACATTAACCTATAAGGGACCAATAAGGAGTCATTAGCTATTGAAATAGAAGTATAATAAAAAGGGGAACTTCTATATATAATAGTGAAAAGGCAACAATCTATACACCTTTAAAGTAAGAACTGATTTGCTCAGATGGGTGGTTATTTGGATTTATTTGGTATGGGAATAATGAGTTTATTAGCCATATCTTATTAAGCTTTGGTGCACATCATAGGTTGGCTTCACACCACGGCAGCGTCCGATCCGGGGCTGTCAGGGATGAACCTGACAGCCCCGGACCGGATCAGCACACAGAACCGGAGGGCCAAATATGCCCTCCAGTCCGGTGTGCAGCCGGACGCAGCTACCACTGCTGATGATTCAGGACTGCGGCTCGCAGGGAGCTAGCCGCGGTCCTGAAATAACAGCGGTGTGCTGCCGCCGGTATCCGGTTCCCTTATCCTCCCGGATTGGGGCAATCTGACCCCATAGGCTCTCATGTTAGGGAGCGCTGGATTGCCCCAGATCCGGGGAATCCGGGAGGATCCGGGAGACGGCAATTTGGGGAGATTTTTCTCCCCGGACACAAGCAACGTTTTTGTGTCCGGAGGAAAATTCCAACTTTTCCCGGATTCTTCCGGAGAGATGGAAACCGGATGGCAGATAGCTGCCATCTGGCTCCATCCGGCCTCATAGGATACTATGGGGACAAAATACTGTCCGGGGCTGTCTGGTTTACACCGGACAGCCCCGGATCGGACGCTGCCGTGGTGTGAAGCCAGCCTTAGGTTCTAAAATTTATGGGCAAATATATTATGCAAGTTAGACCATAGTATAATTATTTTATATATAAGTGGATGTCATTCAATGTCAAGTTATGGCAAATTGATATGAGTATAGGGTTCTACATATTGCGCAATTTTATGGGTATTAGTATCTATTATAATAACAATAATCTAAGGGTGCGTGCCCACATAGTGTTTTAACGTCGGTTTAGCAGCGAAAACCGCTGGCGGTTTAGCATAGGTTTTATTTAAATTTTATGTAAATCCTAAGCAGAGTTAGGACTTACAAGTAACCCTATGTAATTTGGAAAACGCTGTGCACACATAGTCGGTTTATGTGAGCGGATCTGCCAGAGGTTGAGCGGTTTCCTAGCGGTTTAGGAGCATACAACATGTCAATTCTCCTCAGCGGTTTGTGATCGTTTCTGAGGCAGAAAATGAACAAAATCCTCCATAGAAAACCGCTTTTAAAAACCGCCGGAAAAACCGACTGTAAAACGCTGTGCAAACGCTGAAAAAAACGCTGGGAAACCGCTGAGAAACTGCTGGAAAACAGCTGGAGACTTCAGAGCTCAGAACTCTAGGCTCCTGCAAATTTCCACCGGTTTACTGACGATTTGAACGTCACTAAACCACTTTGTGGGCACGCACCCTTAATATCTCCTGATGAGTCATTTACTTAAGGGACGATGAGACAGTTTTGTGATTAGGAATTATATCACTTTAGAGACACTTGGGTTTGTTTTCTTCTTTGTTTTGTTCTATTAGCCAATTCCTGGTTTTAGGACATGCAATACTGTGGTGCACTATGTAGCATATGTTTTGGGGGTTATTTAATATATTAATAATAAAGGTTAAGTTTTAATAACCCTTTGCTTAAAACATTATGTACGAAAAACTTACCAGCTTTTCTTTGTGTATTTACCTTTTCTAGCTGGAGTTTGTATATCTAAATTAGTTGCGAAATCTAGGCCAGCATCTTGAAATACACCCAAAGGGTTAGCTCCACTTCCAGCTGTGCATCCAATATCATTTTGCTGTACATCATCCCATATCTAGGTTTAATAAACAGATGTGACAAACTAAACTCCATATATTAGGGGAGTAAGACAAACATTGTAACAAAAAAGGTAAATGTTTCAGTGGTTTCTTCTCAGATTGCCTGAATGCTCAGTACCCTAACTAAACTTTCTTATGCTAACAGGAACTGTCATGTGTTTGAGCTTGTTAAACATAGTTTTAAATTTATAATTTTCCCTCTTCGTTATGTGAAGTCCAAGGAGGCATTTCCAGGTATTTGACTCTGAGTGTGTGTTCTTCTTCTCTACATAAGGTTAACCATTTATAAGTACGGTAGGCATAAATGGTGGTGTGGCCTACTAGAGGATGTAAAATGACTTTTCATTGCACAGAGCTCCTATCTAGATCCGGATATAATCCTGTAAAATGTCACTGCATCGCAGTACTGCAAACTTATTCTGAATCTGGAGAGTGTTATCACAAGGCTCTCCTGTCCTTGGGACAGGTTTGTTTTTTGAGACTCTGGGTTTTAAACGTGTTGCTTTTTTTGGTGCAGCAGGGGTTAAGGAATCTTACCTTGCTGATTGATCCTTGAAACTCCTATCTCAGGTGCAATGATTTTTTACCGCTCTCCTCCAGCTTAAAAATTCACATGTTTCATCACCTGATGATGATTGCAGAGATTAATTTTGGACTGACCTCCTTGGAGGAAGAAAGCTTCTTGTAGATGTTGGAGTCCTGTTGCCAGCAGCCATGCTGTCTGACTGCAGCTTTGAAATAGAACTATATCTTTTTGTCTACAGTATATCCCCCTGTCTTTCTACCTTCTCCTGTGTTATTTAGTGCACTCACCTTTAAAAGAACCAAGTGTGATTGGAGGGACAAATAGGGACTCGGCACATGATGTCAGCAGGGGAAGTATCTGCTAAGGGAGGTTAGGGAGCGCAGGGTGCAAACACAGGTTAGTATCAGGTGATGACCTGTCTCCCCTCTCGCTACTATTGGGACCTTCCTACCCTTTTCCATCCCCGTTGTAACCTCTGTATTGTCCCAACTGCCATACATCCCCTTGTCTATGTGTGACATTATATTATACAAAAAAGTATTTTTGGGGGTTAAATATGGCCAAGCCTGCTGGTTTGGCACTTCTGATGCATTTTATCGCAGGATGTTATGGAACTACGGACTCGTGGGGTGCGGCAGCTGCAAATTGTAGGTCTCCTGGTATCTGCTCATGCCCAGACTCAACTTGAACCCAAGATAGCCCTCATTGACAGGTTTTCTGGAGAAAGTGATAAATTCATGATGTTTAGGGGGAGTGTCACATCGCCACTGGACTCGGTGACTGGTGTTCCTGCCTCGGCCGCTGGGAGGAGCCGGATTCCTTCGGCTGATGTGACGGTGATAGGAGGGCCTTGTCCTCATATGGACCTGCTCCTTCGACGTCTGCCTCTGTCGCTGAACGCCACCGTGTTTCTCCTTTGGGTGATGTTGGTCGCAGAGGAGCAGGCTCTGCAGAAGTGTCTGTTAGGCGCAGCCTTCGTTCTTCTGTCAGAAGTGGGGTGGGTGGAGCCAGTCGTGCATCACCATCTGGCCTGGTTCTAGGGGCGGTCCGGATGAGATCATCAGGCTGTGAGCTCCAGCCTATGGGAGTTAACTGCACCCTCCAAATACATGGGAGCCTGTCTTGCAGGCCGCCAGATATAGTTTTGATTCCCCAGTGATATAGTGTGTGTTTAGTTTTGTCTCTGACCTTTGCCTGGATTTCTGACTCTGCTTCAGCCTGTCGATTTTGTACCTCAGCTGCCCTCTTGGTTTTTGCCCTTGACACTTGCCTGGATTTTCGACTCTGCTACAGCCTGATGATTTTGTACCTTCGCTGCCCTCTCGGTTTGGACTCGGACTCCTGATTTCGTTTTTCGGGTCTTGATTTTTCCCCTGGCGATCTTCCTGCTCTGCTGCTCATAATAGGCAGCTACCCCCTGGACTCCGCTGTAATTCCAGATCCCTGTATAGGGGTTAAGGGTCTCGGGGTTTCTCGGGGTGCTGCCTTACCAGCAGCTCAGCCTCATAGCGGATGGTCGTCACAGGGAGCTTGTAAATTGTATTTCAAGCTCCGCCCTTAGTGACTGGGGAACAGCGAGTGTGGATCACAGTCTCTCTCCTGCAGGGCGATTGCCAGTTGTGAGCCGTCTCTCTGCTGACTGACTTTCAGTTGTTATGGTTGGTGGACGAGATCTTTGTGGCTTTGGTCCTTGTGTATGATGACCCCGATTGCATTTCCCTGGTGGAGTATAAACTCCGTAAACTCTAGCAGGGGGCAGCTGGCAGAGGAGTGCTGCTCTGAGCTCCTTAGATGGGCCATTAACACCCAGTGGAATGATCCTGCTCTTAGGTGTCATTTTTGTCAGGGTCTGTCAAGTAGGCTTAGAGACAGCCTGGCTCAGTAAGTTACTCCAAAGTCATTGGAGACCACCATGCTAGAGAGAGATGCCTCAGGGAGAGACCTATAGGGATTTCACTCTCAAGTGTTCTCCCTAGGGAGAACGTTCCACAGGTGCACGAACCCATGCAGTTGGGGTCCTCCCTTTAGACTAGGTCATTTGCTGTTCACAAAGGGATGGGGCATGTTTTTTCTGTGATCTTAAAGATCATTATATTGGGGTTTGTCCATCTATACCCAAATAAGTCCATCTATACCCAAACATGTGATGTCTTCTAAAAAGCCATATCCCCAAGTCCATGTGGATTGAGATGACACACACAAAATCCTGTGATTAATTGGCGGTCAACAGAACTTACCAGTTGGGGCAATTTTTGCAAAATAACTGCTTGTGTACATCCTTCCCTGCCGTCCTGATAAAATCTACACCCTTTCTTCCAGTCAAGGTGGCTAAGGTGCTTCCGGAAAGAAGGGGTAATATTGTACACTCAATTCAGGTTACAACTGGGCCTCCGAGTCCACCCCCGGAGAAGTGGTCAATGCGGGTGATTGTTTCCACTGAGTGTCCTGTTCCTGATGGTAAGATTTTGAAAGCATAGGGAAGGCCTCTGTTGTCTGTTTTTCAAGGGGTTTACCTTCTACTAAAAAACACATGGCTGGTAATAAGGGTTCACCTCTAGACCTGTGTGTCAATGATTGCGTAAGGGTATCCACTAAAATGATCAGTTCTAGGTTTATCAGTCCATATAGAGTAGCGGCCATTATTATCCTATGGCTTTTTAGCTGAAGCTACCCACAGTACTGAATGTCCATAAAGTTTTCCACAGCTCAGCAGATGTGTTATTTCAGGGCCTACTGTATTACCACCATATCCAGTTTGCATTCATGGTAACTTCAAAGGTTAGGTGACAACCGAAGTGAGCGCAAGAAAGTTTGAGCATTTCGTCTGTAGGTCTTAGGGCCCTTTCACATCAGCATTTTTTTCAAATCGCGGCAGATGCGGTGAAAAAACTGCATCTGCCGCGATTACCGCATACCGGCTGCACTTGCGGCACGGTTGCGGCACGGTTGCGGTAAACGCCATACAAGGTATAGGCGCACTTGCGGCAGGTGCGGCCGCGAAAAAAACCACGATCAGCCGGTATGCGGTAATCGCGGCAGATGCGTTTTTTTCACAGCATCTGCCGCGATTTGAAAAAAACGCTGATGTGAAAGCACCCTTACATGGATATGTGTAGTCTTGAGGGTCCGGAGGCTCCTCATAGAAAGGGGGGTACTGTCAAGAAGTTCCACTGTTTTTGGGAGACTTGTGTTTGATGAATAGTGGTAGCGTGTTGCATAACTGGCATGCATAGGCTGTGTCGGGGGTGATTTATGCTCAATTTATAGCCTATAGCAGATATTGAGAGCTGTGTTGAGTGAGAAGTGTGTATGTGACAGGGACAGGGTAACGTTTCTGACAGGTGCATTTAAAAAATAACATACAGTTCAAATCCCTAGTCTTATTTTCCATATCTGCAGTTGACTGATTGTAAAAGTAAATTTTAGACTTAAAGAATTATAGTTTTGCTTAATACAGACCTTGTCCTGGGTGAGCCTGCTTTTGTTGTTTAGGACAAATACTGCTTTATCTACAGCCACCAGGCCTACATATGCTCCTTTATCTCCAGTCAAATGAAGTTCTAACTTCTCTTGAGGTTTGTAAAAATTTCTAAATGTTTTAGGAGATTGTATTGTTAACTGTGAAGATAGAAACCATATAATATATTTATTTTCCATCAATTTTTTTTAATTAGAAAATTTTTATTAATAAATCAAAGAACCAAACATACATAATGTACATATTTTGTCTTTGTGAAAGTGTAAACCCCTCCCCTTTCCACAACCCCCTTCCCCTCCTCCCGCCCATAGACAGCAAACAAATGTACTAATCCCTAGTGACAGTAAGTGGTTTATCTCCTCAATTTAACTTTAACTCACAAAACACATGCCCTCTCGTATTTCCTCTTCCCTTACCGGCTATGGTAAATCCCTTTATGTGCCATATTCCATCCATGGAGACCATATTTTTTCATACACACTCAATTTCCCACGTTTGTGATATATTCCCCTTTACAACTGAGAGCTACAGTTTGCCTGAGCTAAGAATTCTCTCCTAGTTGGGGGCTCCTCTTTAATCCAGTATCTGGCGATGAGTTTCCTTGCTATATACAGCAATCTAGCAATAGCTATCTTTGTACTACTGTCCACTGATAATTCATCTACAAACCCCAAAAGGCACACCGCTGTCTCTCTTGGTAGTACATGTTTACACACCCCTTCAAGTATGGTAATTACCATCAACCGTTTGTCGACAAACGTGGGCATGACCACATCATGTGGAATATGCCCGCATCTTCCGTCTTGCATCTAGGACATTCCAAAGTGGGTCTCAAATTCACCCTGAATAAAAATTCTGGTGACCGGTAGACCCTGTAAAGTAGGTATAACTGGGATAATCTGCCTGGCTCACTAAGGCTGCTTTCACATAACGTTTTTTTTTCCTGTCCGTGGGATCCTACTTTTTGTAGGACCCCACGGACAGGAAAGGACATGTCTGGGTCTGTGATTATCTTGATCCGGACACAGCGGGGCACTTTAACTTCCGCAATGTATAATATACATTGCAGAAGTGAAATTTAGTAAAAAGAAAGAGTTAAAAATAAAAAATCTGTATGCTCACCTATCCGGGATCCACCGCTGCCTCCCAGCAAGGTCCGGGTGCTTATAGGACCTGTGGTGACGTCACAACCCGATCAGCTGATTGGGTCACATGACCGCAGTTACTGCGGTTACTCTTTCTTTTATTTAATTTCACTTCTGCAATGTATATTATACATTGCAGAAGTGAAATTAGAGGGTTAGGAGCAATTTTAGTGAACTGAGCATGGTCAGAACACTAAAATCGGGTCCGAGGATTGATCAGCTGTTTCCTCGGATCCGCACTCATAGGCCCCCATGTTAAAGGCCACAGATCAGATCGGATTTGGCCTATTTGCCATCCGATGTTGTGGGATCTGATTTTTTTCTGTGCCCAAAATCGGAGCAGTCTCCGATTTTGGGTACAGCAAAAAATCGGACACAAATCGGATCCCACAAAATCGTATGGCAATTAGGCCAAATCCGATCTGACCCCCATAGGATAACATGGGGGCCAAACCAGATCCGTGGCTGTCCAATTTACATCATACAGCAACGGATGGAAGAAAATCGCAATGTGAAACCAGCCTAAGGGAGAGACTCGGTACCCACCAGAATAGATTCCATAATTGGAGTTGATATCCAGATGCCCAAATATTTTAATTTGTCAGTCAATCTAAGTCCTCCCGTCTCTATGTCGGTCGACATCACCGCATCTTAGGTAAACAGAGTGGATTTATTCCAGTTAATTTGCAGTCCAGATAGACGTCCAAAACCTTCAATGAGCCTCATGGCCCCGCTAAGGGAGTCTGTCGGATTTTCTAAGAATAGCAGGATGTCGTCCGCATAGAGCGCAACCTTCTCTTCAATCTGCCCATACCTAAATCCCGTCACATCCTTTGCACCCCTTATTTTAGCAGCCAACAGCTCCATCGCCAATGCGAACAGAAGAAGGGATAGTGGACACCCCTGCCTTTTTCTCCTACAGAGTCCTATGGATTGAGATAATACTCCGTTCACCCTAACCCTTGCTGACGGTCGGGTGTACAGCAGCCACACCCACGAGAGAAATTGCGGACCAAATCCCATTTTTTCCAATACTGCCCACAAGTACCCCCATTCCACATTTCCACATTGTCGAAGGCCTTATGGGCATCCAAAGTCGCAATCACCCTCTGGCTGGCATTGTCAGCCGGCAGCTGCATATTCATGTACAGCCTCTGTAGATTTACTGCAGTTGACCTACTAGTCATAAAGCCCGATTGGTCCGGGTGTATTAAGTTTCTGACAACGCCAGTCAGCCGGGTTCGACAGCACCTTAGCCAAGAGCTTTACATCAGTTGTCAGCAATGAGATGGGTCTGTACAATTCTGAGAGCCTCAAATCTTTATCCTCTTTTGGTAATACTATGATGATCGCCTCTCTCATGGATACGGACAGCACACCCCCCCTTCCTTGATCTTACCATAACCTCTCTAAGTTTTGGCAGTAAAACCTCTTCCCTGTGTTTGTGTATCTCAATCGGGAGTCCATCTGTCCCTGGAGCATTGTCATTGGCCATAGAAGCCAGAGCGACACCTAAAGTTGTGGCCAAAAGTATTGACACCCCTGCAATTCTGTCAGATACTCAGTTTCTTCCTGAAAATGATTGCAATCACAAATTCTTTGGTATTATTATCTTCATTTAATTTGTCTTCAATGAAAAAAACACAAAGAGAATGAAGCAAAAAGCAAAACATTGATCATTTCACACAAAACTCCAAAAATGGGCCAGACAAAAGTATTGGCACCCTCAGCCTAATACTTGGTTGCACAACCTTTAGCCAAAATAACTGCGATTAACCGCTTCCGGTAACCATCAATGAGTTTCTTACAATGCTCTGCTGGAGTTTCACCCATTCTTCTTTGGCAAACTGCTCCATGTCCCTGATATTTGAAGGGTGCCTTCTCCAAACTGCCATTTTTAGATCTCTCCACAGGTGTTCTATGGGATTCAGGTCTGGACTCATTGCTGGCCACCTTAGAAGTCTCCAGTGCTTTCTCTCAAACCATTTTCTAGTGCTTTTTGAAGTGTGTTTTGGGTCATTGTCCTGCTGGAAGACCCATGACCTCTGAGGGAGACCCAGCTTTCTCACACTGGGCCCTACATTATGCTGCAAAATTTGTTGGTAGTCTTCAGACTTCATAATGCCATGCACACAGTCAAGCAGTCCAGTGCCAGAGGCAGCTAAGCAACCCCAAAACATCAAGGAACCTCCACCATGTTTGACTGTAGGGACCGTGTTCTTTCTTTGAATGCCTCTTTTTTTCTCCTGTAAACTCTATGTTGATGCCTTTGCCCAAAAAGCACTACTTTTGTCTCATCTGACCACAGAACATTCTTCCAAAACGTTGTAGGCTTTCTCAGGCAAACTTTAGCCTGACTTTTTTATGTCTCTGGGTAAGAAGTGGGGTCTTCCTGGGTATCCTACCATATAGTCCCTTTTCATTCAGACACCGACAGATAATACGGGTTGACACTGATGTACCCTTGTACTGCAGGGCAGCTTGAAATTGTTTGGATGTTAGTCAAGGTTCTTTATCCCCCATCCGCACAATCTTGCGTTGAAATATCGTGCCAATTTTTCTTTTACGTCCACATCTAGGGAGGTTAGCCACAGTGCCATGGGCTTTAAACTTCTTGATGACACTGCGCACGGTAGACACAGGAACATTGAGTTCTTTGGAGATGGACTTGTAGCCTTGAGATTGCTCATGCTTCCTCACAATTTGGTTTCTCAAGTCCTCAGATAGTTCTTTGGTCTTCTTTCTTTTCTCCATGCTCAATGTGGTACACACAAGGACACAGGACAGAGGTTGAGTCAACTTTAATCCATGTCAACTGGCTGCAAGTGTGATTTAGTTATTGCCAACACCTGTTAGGTGCCACAGGTAAGTTACAGGTGCTGTTAATTACACAAATTAGAGAAGCATCACATGATTTTTCTAACAGTGCCAATACTTTTGTCCACCCCCTTTTTTATGTTAGGTGTGGAATTATATCCAATTTGGCTTTAGGAAAATTCTTTTTGTGTTTTTTTCATTGAAGACAAATTAAATGAAGATAATAATACCAAAGAATTTGTGATTGCAATCATTTTCAGGAAGAAACTGAGTATTATCTGACAGAATTGGGAAGCACGGTGGCTCAAGTGGTTAGCACTGCAGCCTTTGCAGCACTGGGGTCTTGAGGTCCTGGGTTCAATTCCCACCAAGGACACTAAGGACTGCAAGGAGTTTGTATGTTCTCCCCATATTTGCGTGGGTTTCCTCCGGGCACCCCGGTTTCCTCCCACATTGTAAAGACATGATAGGATGTTTAGCTTGTGAGCTCCAAGAGAGACAGCATTACTGATGTATGTAAAGTGCTATGGAATTAAAAGCGCTATATAAATGAATAAATATTATATTATTATTAATAGCTTTTGGCCACAACTGTATCTCCTCACAAGTCAGTGGACGCTCCAAACTGTCTCTATCCATATCTGGAAATTCAGGAAGGGAAGGTGTGCTACGGTCCGCGCTGCCAGAATCATCAATGAAGACCCAAGGCGAAGTTGTGATCCAAAACTTCTTTATTCTCCTCCTACGCGTTTCAGTGCCCACCTGGCACCTTCATCAGGGATACATCTAACCTCCTAAACAGTTCTTTTATATACTGACATTCATACAATGATTAGTGGGTGTAACTGTCCATGTGACGTCAAAATCGTCATAAAAACCGGGAGGATATATGTTTTGGCGCACTTTTCATAAATAACACAAGATACACATATAAACATTAAAATCTTAAGATACAAAGGTTATAAAAAATCAGCTTAATGAGATCATAAAAAAACTTTCTGAAAAACCATGCGGAAAAGCCTGTAAAAACCATATCCATATCTGACAGTTTAGGTACTTTTATACCCTCCAAGAATGTTTTGATAGCATCGGTGTCAGCTTCTACCCTAGAGGAATATAAGTCGCTATAAAAATCCGTAAAGACTGATCCTATTTCCACGCTGTCCGTAGTTAAGCCCCCACTTCTATCATGTATAGAATGTACAAAGGGGGTTTTCCTCTGAGCCACGGCCACCAGCGACAACATGGCCCACCTTTTCTCCTTTGTCATAAAATGCCAACTGTCGAAAACGCTCTCCTCCTCAGTCCTTTGTCTAATAGAAATTGAGTCACCGTTTCCTGGGCTTCTCTTAACCGCTTTCCGGCTTCTAATGTTCCCCACCTAATCATAGCTTCCTCGGCTTTGCTCAGTGCCGCCATCTTCTCTTGTTCTATATGTCTTGTACTAGATTTGCAAATACTAATCTCTCTAATAAGAAGTCCCCTCAGGTACGCCTTCATGGTGTCCCGTATTGCCTGCAGTTCTGCACTACCCTCATTTAGTTCGAAGTATTCCACAATTTCTTTAGTCAGTTTTCCTATGTCTATAGAGCATAGCCATGTTGGGTGTACCTTCCAGTTCCCACGTTTCCCACCCCTGGACTCCTCCGATTGAATGTGAACACATATAGGCTTATGGTCCGATATTGTCCTTGGTAGGCATTCCACCTCCAACACCAAGCTCCTCGCTGCGTCCTCGCACATTGCTCACTAGGCCACGCCCCCATCTATCAATTTAATAACGACTTGACCTGAAGTGGTAATACTTCTTGTCAAAGTGTGACCAATCTTGGAATAATTTTTCAAGGAAATTCTCTCAAGCGCCAAGGTATGAAAGGGAAACTGTCAGCAGGTTTTTGCCATTTAATCTAAAAGCAGCATAATGTAGGGGCAGCAAGCCTAATTCCAAAGATGTAATGATAAAAAAAGAGAAAAGAGGTGCTAATGGGTAAAACCTGATGGTCCAATGGGGTAGGTGGGCTGTGAGAGAATTTGCTCACCTTGTCGGGTTGTGCAGACTTGCACAACCACAGGAAATGCTTCGGTGTCTGGGTGTTAGCTGGAGATGCCGAGCCGCTGAAGCTGACATCTGACATCACTGCAGGTCCTCAAGATGATATTCTTGAAGATCTGGTCCTCCGTGGCTGCTCCTGCCGCAAGCCCTTGCAGAGGGATAAATATCAAGGAATTAAGGAAAAGTGGTCTGAGGAGGAATTCCCCTTCAAATGGAACTTATCCTGTCAGTCTTCCTATGTTGTTTATCTGTTGCAATGCACGTGCGGCCTGCAATATGTAGGCCGCACTATACAGACAATGCATGCCAGATTAAACAAACATAGGCAAAACATCCGGAATGGCTTTCTCCTTCACAGTGTCTCCAAACATTTCTGAGCACCAAAAAGAGCCAAAATTTTTAAAACTGATCATCATTGATCAAATTGGGGACACTGTGCATGACAGGCTGAGTTGCCTCACAAACAGGGAGAGTTATTGGATATATAAATTGAGGACGCTCGCCCCTTAAGGATTGAATTTGACACTTGATAATGTGGTCAACTAACTTTAATTCTCCTCCTTCTTCTCTTTCTTTGGTTAGTAACTTTTTATATATTATATAAATGTTTTATTTTTTTATATTGCCTTTTATATGTTTTTACATTTTCATACTATATTTTATTGCTTGTTTTTAACAATATCTTTCTGACTTTGGTTCTCTTCTCAATACGCCTACTAGCTTTGTATTAGATCCCTTAGGGACCTCAGAGGGTTAAATGTTTTTTCCACCTGATTGGTGGACCTTAGCTATAAATATATGCCTACTTGTAATTGCACTCTATCACCTAATGAAGGCAGTAAACATGTGCCGAAACGCGTTGTGAATTGAACCCCCTAAATAAAGATTTGTTTTCAACTTTATCCCCTTATCATCACTCTCCAGCCCACCGGCGCTCCACAGACCGCTTTTCCTTAATTCCTTGATTCCAGAGATGTGTCACTTATTAGGTTTTGTGCTGCCACACTAGGTCAGGTGCCAGACCAGAAAATGTGAGTAACCCCTCCCAGAGAAGGATGAGCAACTTTCTGGTTATGCACAATGTGCAAAGGAAGCTACCAATCAGGAGGGTAAGGTTGATGGGCACAGCACAGCAGTATGGCCACTGCTATATGTACAACAGAGAAAACAGGGATTCTATTCAAACTACAGCAAGCCGTCGAGTAAGTGATATATGGATAGAATCAGGCTTTCCTTCTTTACATCATGCTGCTCTCAGACTACATAGCAAACACCTGCTGACAGATTCCCTTTAAAGTACACAGCTCCATTACATTTATTTTATAATTTGTTTAGCTTTGTTTATATATTCATCATATTCCACAGTGCTTTACAAAGGTTATAGTCACTGTATCCATTTGGACTCACAATTAAATTGTCTTTGAAGTGTAGAAGAAAACCACAGAGCATGGAGGAAACCCACGCAAGCATGGGGAGAACATACAACTGTTATAGCCCACAGGTAACGGGATACGCAAGGACTGCACGGAACAGAGTGTTAAACAAATGCACTTTTAATACAACTGAGGGAAAAGTGCAGGAAAGAAAGGGGAAGGAGCGGGAAGGTGTGCAAAAGTAAATACAATAAATATATAACCACTGTGACTAGTTTGCTGAGAATGCAAGGTCTCTGAATGTCTTTAAATAAAGAAATGCAAAGTCTTTATCGAGCGAGACACAGAGTGTTTGTTTTCTTTCTATTCCTTGTATATCGAACTGCAGTCTTTTCCTATCTGTCCCTAACTAAAACAGTGTGCACACTTTACTGCAAGATTTACTGCGAGGTACCTCGTTGCCGTTGGGGCCCGTAGTTCGCTGACAGGTGTCTCTGGAGTGCAGTCCTTGTTCTGGATCTCTGTCCTGGATCTCTGCCTTGATAGTGCAGTCTTGCACCTCACTCCACATCCAGTCTCTTTAGGTCTGTCTCTCTCTGCAACACACGTGGAAGTTGTCTCTCTTCTCCTTGTGGAGACCCCACCCATCCATCTCCTGGACTGTTCCATCTCACTCTCAGCAGCAGGGTTTTTTTTTTATCTCTGCTATCCTTTCCTCTTTGGCAGCAGGTGGCAGTATAACACAAGGAATAGTCCACAAAACAGTCCTTTAACCATATATATATAAATGTTAACAGGTCTTACATTTCCCCCTCTCTTTAACATCGGCCGTCCCGGCCGATACTCTCCTGGGGCCCTCTGCACAGGAACACACGATGGCAACCTCTGGCATGCTCTACAACCTGCTGCCTGGGAGCCAATGTCTTACAACTGACTCCAGTGACAGAATACACAAATTCATCTGCCATGTACCGATCAGGGGGAATACCAGCATTAGCCCGTTCAGTCCTACGTGGAGGTACAGCTAATTCACCAGACGCTGGTGCAGTAGCAGGGAGTACAATATCCTCGTCATCATCTCTGGAGATTGGTGGCTCATGCTCTGCAGGGGTGGCACCTGCATCTTGAACGGATGGGGGGTTGTACCCTCCGCAGTCTGTTGGGTTGGACGGGGCCCACCACCATTCTTCAGGGCAGCCATATACCCGGATAAAGTCATCACTGATGGCTCGAGCAGCCGATTCATCCGTCTGATCTCTGGTGGGCGTCACCACCGCAAATTTTGATAAGTGGTCTGTCATCACAAGGCAGAACTGATAGCCCCGGTGGGAGTGGCCAATCTTCAGGTAATCTATCATAAGTACTTCCAACGGCTCTTTGGTGACAATGGTCTGTACTGGTGCTCGCTGTGAGAGAGCTTTAATTAACTCGCAGGAACGACACAGTTTACAGGCCTTCTCCACTCCCCGAAGCATCTGAGGACAGTACACTATTCTTTGCAACCACTGGTAAGTCTTGTCGGGCCCAAAATGGGCTCCTCTCTCGTGTGCTTCTCGGGCCAATGGTACTGCCATCTTCTTGGGTATCACCACTTGCCACCGTACTTCCAGCTCCGTAGCTAGGTGCACCTTCCGATACAGCATCCCTTCTTGCACCGATAGCTTGTCCCACTGGCTGAGAATCTGTAGGGCTGTGTGTGACAGCATGGCCCGTATTTCCTTCCTAGGCTTACGCTGCCGGATCACCCACTCTTTCACTTGAAGCAGTTCTGGATCAGATGACTGGATCTTCACCCATTCCTCTCTGGTTTGGCCAAGCAGGCGCGATGTTGTGCCCGACGTAATCTCCAGTATACAAGCCTCCACCACTTGGGCGGTGAATTTACTGAAGTCTGGAATTTCATCTTCCTCTAACTGCACATCTCTTTCCCCCACTGGGGCTACTGTAGTAACACGAGAGAGGGCACCCGCATTCTGATTTTCGTGCTTGGAACTATAATTATATCTGGAGAGTCGTGCCAACCACCTCTGTTCCATTGCCCCCAGTTTGGCGGTGGAGATGTGAGCCAGTGGATTATTATCCGTATAGACTTCAATCTGAGCTCCCGTGAGATATTCAGAGAACCTTTCGGTTATTGCCCATACTAGGGCCAGTAACTCCAGACGAAAGGAACTGTAATTCTCAGGGTTGCGTTCGGCTTCTCGCAATGTCTGACTTCCATATGCAATCACCCGTTCAATACCGTCCTGTACCAGGGCCAGTACTGCACCCAGACCGTAGAGGCTCGCGTCTGTATATAACCGAAAGGGGAGGTTGTAGTCTGCATAAGCAAGCACAGGGGCACTGACCAAGGCCTCTTTCAGTCGGTGTAAGGCTTCTGCTTGTCTTGTTCCCCAGCGAATTTTCTGTGCCTTTGGTCCCTTCGCAGTTCATCGGAGCAATTCATGCAAAGGTTCTGCCTCCTTCGCGAAGTCCTTGATAAAGCGACGGTAGTATCCGGCCAGTCCCAGGAAAGCTTGAACTTCTCTCACTGTGCTGTGTGTGTGCCATTGTAGCACTGCTCTCACTTTCCCATCGGACGGCTGCACGCCAGCCTCCGTCACCTTGTGCCCGAGATAATCAATCTCTTTTTGAAAGATCCGGCATTTTTTTGGTTTCAGCTTAAGCCCATGGTCCCGTAACCGTTGAAACACTTGACCCAGTTGTTCGAGATGTTTTTCGAAGGTTGCAGAGTACACTACGATGTCATCCAGATAAATCAACGTGGCTTCGAAGTTCATGTCTCCAAGGCAACTCTCCATGAGGCGCTGAAAAGTTCCTGGGGCATTATTTAGCCCAAACGGCATGTGATTGAACTCGAAGAGTCCCATGGGCGCAATGAATGCGGTCTTGGCCTTGTCTTTCTCTGCCACAGGGACCTGCCAATATCCGCTTGCTAGATCAAGGGAGGAGAAGTAGCGTGCCTTTCCCAGCGCAGACAGGGACTCCTCTATCCGGGGCAGGGGATAGGAATCACGAACAGTGCATCCATTAAGCTTGCGGTAGTCAACACAGAAGCGAGTAGACCCATCCTTTTTCTTGACCAGCACGATTGGGGCAGCCCATGGACTCTGACTCTCTCTTATCACCCAGCTCTATAGCATCTGTGCCAAGAGCTCCTTCACCTCTTGGTAATATTTTGGGGGTATTTGTCTGTACCTTTCTCTGATCGGGGGTGCATCTCCTGTGGGTATTTCATGCTGAATCTTGTCAGTACAGCCGAAGTCTTCTGCGTGACGGCAGAACGTGGCTTGATTCTCCCAGATGAAGTCTTCTATGGCCTGGGCTTGCTCTGAAGCGAAGGGGGTCAGGTCCACTTCCATCTGTCCTAGGATAACTTGACTGTTCCACTGATCAGTGGGCTTCTCTTCTCTCTCTATAGAAACAGCCAAAGTCCAGGTCTCCCCTGCCATGGGCTTCAATTCAATCAATTCTGCGTTCGTCACCTCTTCAGGCGCCAGGTAGACATGGGCCAGAACAACTCCCGAGGTCAAGGTGTAGGCCTGTTCACCGGTGTTCACGCAACGGAAAGGGACTCTTCCATTTCTTACTGTTGCTAAAGTGCGAGCCACCAACGGTTCGTCTCCATTCTCTTCACCACGGTAAGGTTCTACCAACACCTCCATCCCCTCGAGCATACGATGGGCCCCGACTGGCAAGGTGAGAACTGTCTCCCGATTTGGAGGTAGAGTAATTGTTGTCTGTCTTGGGACTCGAACCCTCCCCACTGGGTAGCGGCTCCCACCATTCCTCCACAGCCCCCTGGCACGGATAAGGTGTTGGAAGACCTTTTGAGCGGGCCTGTTAGCAGCAGTCATTTTCCAGTAATCACAGCCTTCCTTGTTGAAGAGCAACTGGTCTAGTTCCTTCAGGATGTTCATGCCCACGATAGCCGCCACTTCTCTGTCATACCGGCCCTCCGTTAAAACGATCCCTTTTTGGCCTAAGTTCTGACCACAGGCACGTATGTTCATCCACACGACCCCTGCAACCGGAATGGGAAGATTATTCGCAGCCTTCAGTCTGATATGTGTCCTCTTATCAATGGATACAGTTTGTCCAAAGTGTTGATAGAAGAACTGTTCTGGCATGGTGGTCACTTGAGACCCAGTATCCATCAGGCATCTTACTGCTTTCCCTTCAAATTCGGCCGTGATCATTGGCGTGCTGGCTGCTATATCTTCAGGGCGGTTGTTTTTCTCTAAGCTCAGTTGGTCCTCCCCCCATGTGCCCGACCATGGAGGGAGGTACTCGATCTGTCCCCTCTCTTCTTGATAGGTATACATGCGGGTACCCGGCCGCGGTGCTGCCGTTCGTACTTCTGACGCCGGGGCTTGCATATTCTTCAGCAACTCTTGTAGAGCAGTAACAGTCTCTTGTAACTGATCCACTTTAGCTTCAAGCTGGCTTGGTTCTCAGTTTCTCTCACTCGGGACTACCCTATGAACACAAACTTCTCCCCCCGCGTCCTGCGGGTCGCAATTTTCAGCTTGTGTGTGGGAGACTGCTTCTTCCAGTACTTCCTGAAAAGTTAATTTTTTTTCCACCCTGAGCCGTTCACGGAGAGCACTTCTGATCTTGGGGTTATGTAATCCTCTGAGGAATTGATCTCGCAGTGTACGGTCAGCGTAACCAGGGGTCTGTGCTAGCTCTGGCTCTGCTGTAAGTATTTGTCTCATTATTCTCTGGAGGGCATTCGCATACTGTGGCAAGCCTTCCTCTTCACCCTGCAGCCGGTAGAACAGTTGTGCCTGCAAATCACCTTCTTCTGGCTTGCCGCCATACACCCTCTCCAGAATCTTCACCACCTGTTCTAACGTCTTTCTTTCACTCTCAGGGTGCAATAAAACAGTCTCTTGAGCATGGCCCTCAAGGGCAATCAACAGTATCTCTCCTTGGTTTTCTACAGTTACTCCTGCTACTTTCAACATGCCCCTCACTCTCTGCGCCCAGTCATGGAGAGGTATATTGTTGCCAGTAAATTTTGGTATATGGGTCAGAATAGCACCCAGGGACAGTTGCCTTGCTGGTATTCCCCCATCAGGTTGTATTGGAACATTTACATCAACAACATCCCTCTGTCCTTCCATTGTTCAGTACCAGCCTGCGTATCCTGCCGACTACGCCAAGTGTTATAGCCCACAGGTAACGGGATACGCAAAGACTGCACGGAACACAGAGTGTTAAACAAATGCACTTTTAATACAACTGAGGGAAAAGTGCGGGAAAGAAAGGGTAAGGAGCGGGAAGGTGTGCAAAAGTAAATACAATAAATATATAACCACTGTGACTAGTTTGCCGAGAATGCAAGGTCTCTGAATGTCTTAAATAAAGAAATGCAAAGTCTTTATCGAGCGAGACGCAGAGTGTTTGTTTTCTTTCTATTCCTTGTATATCGAACTGCAGTCTTTTCCTATCTGTCCCTAACTAAAACAGTGTGCACACTTTACTGCAAGATTTACTGCGAGGTACCTCGTTGCCGTTGAGGCCCGTAGTTCGCTGACAGGCGTCTCTGGAGTGCAGTCCTTGTCCTGGATCTCTGTCCTGGATCTCTGCCTTGATCGTGCAGTCTGGCAACTCACTCCACATCCAGTCTCTTTAGGTCTGTCTCTCTCTGCAACACACG